>MU864075.1:0-38401 GCA_033296885.1 Triangularia verruculosa | reverse complement strand
GCCCCGCCCCCCCCACCCCAACCCCCCCCCCCCCCCCCCCACACCCAACACCCCCACCCCCCCCCCCCCCCCCCCCCCCCCCATCCTAGCTTCCCTCCAAACATTCCATCTAATCGGAACAAGCCCAACACTGTAACCCCCGCGGCTCCCCACAGTAGCTCATCTCAGCAACACGAAAGATCAACGCCCCTGAGGTCACGTAACACAGCATCCGGGGAGGGGAGATAGTTAATTACCGCCTTACAGATAGGATAGGCAAGATTTGATCCGGTAGTTACGTGCGAAACAACGCCCAAATCCCCTTGTGCTTCCCCACCCTCTCTCCGCAATCGTTGACGCCCCAACTCGCCCTTTACAGTTTACCAGCAGACGCCATGGCTTATCAACTCCCATTCCTATTCGCCTTTGCCAAATTCACTGGTCTTGACCGTTATTCCCTACCGGCCGAAAACGTTCATGCATTGAACCCCCTCTCCCTTGTCCCCCACACGATTGAATTTCAGATCGGATCTTGGTCCGGAGCGGCTGACAGTGAATGAAGCGGGAAAATTGAACTTTTTTTATGGGTGTTACTCAGGCATCGGTGTCCCAGGTTAGGTCAAGTTACACACAATTGTCGACAAGGAAGTGGCGGGTACAAAAAGATGGGAGGGTTTAATTAGCTACAGCTTGACACGAAAAAGCAGGCAGCTCACCGCTCAATCGTGAGATTTTGGATTAGCATCTGAACAAGTACCTGCCGGAGATTTGGGCATGGACTGGCAGCGGAAGCTGGATATGGGCTGTGCTACCTCCCCCGGATGTGCTTACAAGATCTTGACAAAGAGCTGGGACGCTAGCTGCTCGCCAACACAAGAGCATTGACTGGTTAGCAGTGCCGGCCCGGCTATACTTTGTTTCTAATATACATCCCCATTATGATCAAACTTCCCAAATATCACAACGCTTGAAGGCCAGTGGTAGACTAGTGGACAGCAGCAGAACACCACCACCCATTATGACACTCTGCCTGTCGCGATTACGGTTGTAACACTGAACAGGCTGTCAAGCTCTTCTGTTTGACCCCTAGCTACAGCTCGCAACATTGTGTGATCGTGAGAAAAGTAGCACCTGTCACTGAATCTTGTTGCGGTGAAGAAAGTGCCAAACAGTTCAACGAGCTGTGGGTAGTCGGTCTTGGCATTCGCCCCTATTTACCCCTTTTTGACATTTCTAGGACGTGTTCCGGCTTTACGTCCGCAAAAGGCCACTATGTCACTCCCTTGGCCGAGAAGAGCTCATCGCAGCGAAATTCTGACGCCTTCTCGGAGACTCCGTGCAGAGGTGATACGCTGATGTGGGTGACAAGACAAGACGCGGTATCGAAAGACCATGTTGATTATTGGAGGTTCAATTAACTCAGAGAAGCGCCTCCCGAGAAGTAGGTAATAGTATCCGTATCCTATCATAATCTGCCACAGGTAAGGAAAAGGTGAGCTGGTTGCTCCTTCCTCTTCTCTGTTCTCAGAGAGAGGTAAATATATATCCACAGTCCAAATAAAGTACATGTACAAGTAGTAGTTGTTATACACACCTCTTTCCCACGGCGTGCTGGTATCTCCGTCGCAATCCTTTTCGAACCCTTCAAGCTTGAAACGCCACCTTTCTCTCCCTCGCTCTCTCCTCACGATCATCCATTCATTTACAAAGCATAATTCTCCGTATGCAAGAAAATCTCCTCTAGCATGTCATCGCCCCAAATTTCCGCCTGCAGTCTCGCAACCGTGTTGGCTACACCCACTCTCATCGCCGGAGGGCCACACACAAATACTGCCGTTCTCCTTCCAAGCACTCCCCTCCCATCTGGTCCGCCAGTTGCCCACTCCTTGAGCATATACCCAAGGTCCGGTCTTCCGTACTCCACCGACCACCCGCCGTCAATCTCGTGCGGGACAGGAAACGCAAACCTCATAAGATTGCGCTGGAACTCTGTCGGTGTCTCTGGGAAGCCAAAGTCGAAACCTGATGGTGGGCCAAAGTGGGAGGTCGGCCTTGGGGGGCGGGGAGCGCCGCCGACGTCGGTGCGGAGGTGAGCTAGTTCTGGTGGGCGTACAGGGGCCGTGGTAGATGATGGCTCGGCTGCTGGAGGGGAGGGGTGAGTGGCGAATGGCTCGGTGCGGCCGGAGGAATCGGCAGGCTGATGGCCTAGTTCGCTCGTCGTAGGTCGGGCGTCGATACTACCGCCGCTGCCGGCTCCGCTGGGCCGGGGATCGGATTCGGAGAGGATCTGGCTATATCGCTTGCGGCCGGCTGGGGGCGCATATTTGAAGTGAGGAGCGGCGTTTTCCCTGGAGAGAGGGGGAAAGTGGAATTCACCACCTGGTTCGCTCTTCATTGTTGATGGTGCTTTGCTGGATGGGGCTGGGGGCTGTAAATGTTGTTGTTGTTCGCCCTCCACAGGCTTTATTTCGTCGTCACGCCCCTCGAGTTTGCGAAGGGTTTGTTCTGCAACGGAAAGTCTGTTGTTGTTATTTGGAGGAGGGCCCGGTGGTGGTGGTGGTGGAAAGGTATGTGGTTGGAGATATTTTTGCTGAGGGAGGGCTGTGATGCGGTCCTCGTCCTCGGCACGCAGCTCCCGTTCTCTTTCGGGGTCGCCTTGTGCCTCTGACACGATCAGGGCACTGTTCCGTTTGCTGGCAATGTTGGCCACAAAGCCATCAAGCTTATCGTGAAATGCATTACTGAGTGGCCTGGGGGCACGGCCATGGGGGATGGCAGAATTTGGTGGCTTCCGAACCGATGCGGTCACAAAGAATTTGCAGGTGACGCTCTCAGGAGGAGCGGCTTCACGGCAAATACGGAGCTCTTCCCGGAACCAATCCATAGCCTCGAGCCGCTTGAGCGACCAGACCACAACGATCTTCTTCGTGATAGCCTTGCCGTCGCGCATTCGCTTGATCAAGTTCAACAGCTGTGACATGAGGGATGTAATACCGCTGCCACCAGCAATGAGAATGCAGGTGTCGAACGCGGCGAGCTCACGACGCATACCACCATACGGACCGTCCAGGAATGCGCGGTAGGTGTGGAAAGGCCCTTTATCAATGGCTGTCTCGAGTACCTTCTTCGTGAAGCCGCCATAGGGTCTGAAAACCAACACGCAGTCCCTGTACTCCTCGCCATACTCTGATGGAAAGTCCGCGCTGCAGAGAGACGAGATGGTGAACGGGTGATTCTCGAACATGGAGATGCCCGGCATACGCAGATAGACATATTGCCCTGGCTTCCACCTCATTTGAGTTGGGATGGTGATCTTGATGGCGTTCTCCGTCATGATGTTGATGGCTGCCTCATCTCCAATCAAGAACGACATGCGCCAAGGTTTGGTCCAGTTCAACTTGCAGAAACGGTACAGGTTGCAAAAGATAATGATTGCCACCGTCGCGTACAGGTAGGCCCACGACATCAGGAAATTCTTGGTGTGCCAAAACAGTACACCGACGTAGATGTACCCGACTGGGATATGGAGCAGAATGAAGACTTCGTATGCCTTCCTTCGGAACAGCGGCAGTGATCCCACGCACAGCCATCCCAGGGGGACCATGCAAGCAATTCCTGATCCGTAGATGACACCACTGCCAGGAGGAAACAGCGCCTCAAAGACCTCCATGCCGCCATCCTCCCAGACCGGCTGGATGTAGAACGGAACCATGTGGATCAATGAAAGGAACAAGCAGAGATAGCTCAACCAACGATGGAACACGTTGAGCCTCTCGGGTCCGATTCCGGTAATTAGCGTAATGATATTGGCTTTGGTGCTTGTGGCAATAATCCATGGTGTCATGGCAACAGCAATCATGCCTGAGCGAATGGCGACAGGTGGTGATCCGAACCGAATACTTTGCCAGTAGAGGGGCTGTTGCAAGAAGCAGTAGACCGTGACGAAGGCCAGGGCGATGAAGGCGCAACTGAGGACTGCAAGTGAGGAAAATGTGAAGCGGTGTTTCCTCCAAACAATATCTGGTACTGGTCGATAAAAAACCCATCGGAATAGGGCCAGAGTATCGTTGACAAAGCCGACAGACGAGAAATGCGCTTTCGGCTTGAAGTTTTTCTCCTCCTCGGCCTGCTGTTCGTCGGGAAAGAAGTGTCGCCGTGATTCTGTCGCCGTCTGTGCTGTCGCCCCCGTCGCCAAAGCAGCCGATCTATCCCACTCTGGCTCCGTGCTGTACAGCTGCTGAAAGTGCTTCTCCATGTCCTGCTTGTATATCGCCTGTCTGATCTTGTCCTGCCAATAGTGCCATATCCTCATAAACAACGTCAGTCCTCCCAAGGCGAGCGCAAAGTAGGTCCAACCCAATCCATATTTCCCCGACTGCGACCATGGATCTACTGTGAGTGCCTGTACCAAGCCGGGTGGACTGTTTGGTAAGAGTGGAATCTTGATTCGCTTTACCAAACCACTGAAAGCCTCGACGGACGCGTCGGCTGCGCTTCGTAGCGCTGGTTGTACGTGTGAAGCCATGTTGTGATTTGTGTATTGATTGTGCGCGTACGGGCGCGGGAGTGTGACGGTCCCTGTAGAACGTAACCTCAATTTTGATATTACGTCGAGGTACGAGAAAGAAGCTGATCTGCCGGTAACGGCGCCGGGGAGGCAGCAGACGAGGAATACCGGACCCCCGATTTAGATGTTAGAGCATTTAGTAAAGAACGTAAAGCACAGCCAGACGGGCCATGAAAATGATGAAAAGGGTATCTTAGTGGTGACCGTCGGGAAGGAGCCGGAAGGACGAAAGACGGGGATGGACAGGGCGGGAGGCGCGGGAGAGGGGCGCAAAGAGTTATTATCATGCAGTTATCTCCAATGTTGGTGGGGGGGGGGTGTCGAGGTGTGGGTGGGTGGTGGATGAGAAGCTGCAAGTCCAAAGTCCCGTCACGTCCAGGTTTCTTCCACGGACAATTCCAACCGCCGCGTGTGTGCTTATGGAGATTCGATCACAGTACCGGGCTGTTGGGCTTGAGATGTTCAGATGTTCCCCCGAGGCGGGACAGAGTCAATATCAAGACAGGAACAGAAAAATTCGGACCAGGCAACTGAAGGATGCAGCGGTTGACTGGGCCTTAATATTGGTCGATCAATGATCTGGGGTGCGTGGTGCTAGGTGCAATAGCTCACAGCTGTTGTCGCTGCACACCTGCATGTCACACGGTACGTCGACCCGAATCGGTAACTACCCTTGACTTCGGGCGCTTGGTCTAGGCCTGGCTGGGAAGTGGAAGAGAGGAAAGATAGAGATCAGAGGAAAGAAAAGGAAAAGACGGCCGGTTTGGGGCCGTGTGAAAAGCTCGATCTGGGTGGTCTCGTTTCTGCGGCGATCTGCGAGTGTTCGGCACCCGCTATCTCCAAAGGAACCAACAGCAAGCTGACTGCTTGATGACAACCGTCGGCACTCGTGGAAACGGAGGAAATGTAGGACGAGCTGCTTTTCCCGAGACAAAACCACGCAGTCCTCAACGTGCGCGCATGCCGAACGGATGCTGTCCTCTCCTGTGGTTCGGGCAGATGTGATGAAGACTTCTTCCAAGCAAGACGGATACATCCGACTTATCGAATCCGACCACTGGGAGCGGATAATTACATGTGCTTGGCAGCAGGGTGTCATCACGGTCGACCGCCATTGTGACCATGGCCGGCTTTCGTGCAGTTGGGAAACCACATGTTCGTCGACATGCGAATGGCGCATTGTCGTTCCCCACCCCTTTTGGACCCAGGCCCCAATAAGCGAGTAATTAATGCGTCTGTCGAATTGTCTGCGAGCTTGGTGTGATGCTTTGAATGGTCACCACATCCTCGTCGTCGAATGGCATTCGAGCATCGCTGTGATGGACGAGCAAATGACGGCGCGGTGCTGGGAGGTGAGGAGGTCTCGAGAAGGGCACAGTGGGGTTCCCCCATGGCAAGTTCCCACAGCGGGGAACAGCAGGGGAATTGTAGCCTGGGCGGGTAAATTGACCTTCTGATTGGTTGTTGACCTTGTCCGGCCACTCGCCCGCGTTCTCGGACTCGAACTTCTGCAGGTGAGCCTCACTGAAGATGCTCTGTCCGGTAGCGGCGGTGAGCTGCGTGCTGTCCGTCATCTATCAGCTGCTGTGTCTCGGGGGTTCCATGCCTCACAGTTGATGCCGGGCATGTCAAGATGTGACCCCAACTGCGGCCACCCTCTGGACGCCCATTGTTCAATCAGGTACGGGGGAGGGGCTTCGAATCGACTCCGGTAGTTTGGGTGGGCCGTCTTTTGATAACCGCCTGGAATCATGTGCGAGGGAGATAGATGAGAGGCAGTTATGAAAGTCTGGAATCAAAATCGATAGCTTCATTTTGTGGGAACAATGGCGACCTGGGAATCACAGCCAAGGAGCCGCTGCGAAACCCAGGACAGTGCAAAGCCAAGTTGCCCAAACACGGAACGTCCCGTTCGCACTGACCCTAGCTTGGTGGTCCATGCGCTTTGACCTCATTTCATCCATTTTATGCGTCAACATCGACGCACCCACAGGATTCTCATATGCATGCACGGTTACACTGTCGACAGTCTTCTATTTTTGGGGTATGATATCAACAATGATAAGAGGAAAGCTGGATACAGCAAATCTCGACGTGGTGAGATGAACCGCATATAAACTCACCAGGGCCAGAAAGACGTGTCTACCCCACCATACGGAGTACTACTCGAACTGTCATTATCAGAATGCCTCCTTACAATAGCCAATAGGTACCTGCTAGTCTAATCGGGAAGGCTTGACATGAGATATTTGCACAAACAGCAGTAGCTGAACATATCTTTTTATAGACAGACGAACTCCAGTTTGGTTGGCCATGTCGAGCACCAAGCATTTACTATCAAACACGAGCGTTGCGACCGGTTGCCTAGCAGAGCCCTAACCGTAACAGACGTCAACATCCCCCTTTTACCCTTTTTTCTTCGCCCGCAGTTTCAATCATTTTGGTCACATCGGTGCGATAGAGGAGAATGACGTATATCGTCGTACACCGATGATCACCTCTTGGTCTCGCACTCGTGCCCATCTCATCGGCATGGCTGTCAACGGCTGAAGCTCTTTCTCATGCGAGCTCGGATGGTTGTCGGTATGGTCGATCGAGAGTCTTGGAAAATCATTGTTGCTTGTTGTTCTATGTAGCCACTCCCTATAAGAAACCGTTGTCCACTCCAAAAGCACATACCGGGCTGATACATACCTCGACGGAGAGATTATACTGGTGCGCACAGCATCCCTGCTGCGCCACACCCTCAAAGCTCTTCTTTCTCTCGAAACCACTCTCATTCCGCGTGGACGTAACTGATACATCAAACGGAGTTGCAAGAATGAGCAGATCAATCCAAACACCCCAATGACTATAGCTAATGAGCCAATGATGATCTCAAACTCGCCTGCATCTATAGGGGTCTCAGTGTTACCCATATCTCTGTGTTTGAGGGCATAATGAGACGCAGTGCAGTCTTTGAGTGATGATAAAACTTGCGGGTGAATCAGAGGTGCCATATAGAGGTCTGTCCTGCAGCGCCAAGTGCCACTCCTCGCATACGTCTTCGGTGTAGGTATCTTGCGAGACAAGACAAAAGGAAAATGACATGTATGGGAACTCGAAAAGGCCACAAAGAAACGCTAACTGCTCTGGGGATATGTAGTCAATCCTGAGAGATTGATAATATAAAGCAGAAGGTAGAGAGACTGAAGATAAGGAGGAGAGCGTCTGGAAGTTGAAAGTCTCGCTGGCTTGAGAAGTGGATGGCGAGCCGTGTTTGCACGACCACCTGGTACTCGGATGCTACTTTTATATACCTAACCGTCTCGGGGGAAAGAATGAGGACGACAGGAAAACGTGAGTCTGCCTCAGAACGGCAAAGCTGACACAAACAGTTACCTACCTACCTACCCTACCTTACCTATGATGCTTTCCCGAGGGCCTGGCACATGGTGGACTGGCCTCCAGCTCTATTGGTAGATGTAGACAGAAAGATTGGGAGTGTCAGAAACCCGACCCGAGAAGTGTGGGATCGATAGCAGTTGCGCCCGTGTATATAAGCCAGGGCAGTTCATACTCGACAACCAATCACAACGGAAACTACCTAGGCCTTGTGTAGCCCGAAGGCTGGGTCGCACAACGGGAGATACCTGGAACCTGTGTAACCCGAAAGTCGGGTCACACAACGGCAGGTACTTGGATCTTGTGTAACCTGAAAGTAGGTTAGACTCGGTGCAGGTGGATGGTACAGCTCACCGCCACACTTGCGCGGCTGCTGGCGTCCAATACTGCGAAGTCGGGCGAACTTGGACAGAGATAGGGCTGTTTGAGGAGGGAAGCTCAGTCGCCACACCGGTCTTCATCCATCGGTAAATTAGACCGGATACCTAAGGTAGGTAGACAGGATCAGATTCCGAAGTTGAATTCTGTGTCCAAAATGGGCATCGAGAATCTTAGGCACCCGAAGTACTGTGAGATAGGCATATCAAATGCCACCCTCCACGATCACCTACATCTAACAGCAATGGAAGTCACCTCTTCACAGCGCACGTATACGGGTGATGACCATGGGTCTGTCAATAACACTGACCACAATGTACAACGACACATGCAGGGCAGTTTGCGCAAAAGGACGAACAAGTTCAGCAGCGGTTTTGTTGACATGTTTATCCAGCTTACAGCTACCATTTCGATGCCCACAGATTGTAAAGAATGTAGTCAGATAGAATGAGCGAAAGAAAAAAGGCACCTTCCTTTGGTGCCAATAACTTTACCCTTTTACTGACCTAACCTGCAACTAGGCATTGGCCTGAGCCCATCTGGTCGACGCCCCTGGTGGTGATCACATCAGAGCCACCGAGACAGAACTGTAGCTTAAATACCAGGATATCCCAAACCACCAACATCCACACTCGGCTCATTCTCGCTGACCATTTCAGCCATAACGACCCCCGTTCCTAAGCTCATTGCAATGCCCCACGGCCCATGTCCTGCCGCAACCCACACGCCTCCCGCACCGGCCGCAATGCCGAGATCTTCTTCCATGATCCGAGATACAATTGGCGCCCCCCACTCTGTCACAGGCCGGAAACACAAACTCTCCCTTACCACTTCCAGTCCACCATCACCATCCGCTATGATATCCGCTACCGCCTCCCTTAACAACCCTCTCTGCTGCTGCAACGGCTTCGCCTTCCCCTTCTCAGGGTCTTGAACCTCCAACGTCGAGTCGTTCAGCCCAGCAAAATAAATCTCCCCTCCTCCTCCCAACCTAGAGAACATTTCTGGACAAAAGTTCTTCTCATGGGTCGTAAAGACAGCATGGCACTCCTTTTTTTCTCCTGCCGTTTCCCAAACAGGCGTCCTAACCACAATACTATGCCCAGCCAAACTGCCTATCTTCATCTCCACCTTCGCCCCAGGAAACAGTGTCTTAAACACTTTTGGAGTCCAAGCTCCAGCCGTGATAACAATCCTATTCCCCTTCAACACCTCCTCACTCCCATCTTTCAAGTCTCTCACCACCACCCCTTTAACCTCCCCGGTAGCATCATCCCTCACCAACCCCGTCGCCTTCGCCGGCTGCAGAACCCTCCCCCCTCTCCTCCTCACCTCTCCAAGTAACCACTCACACAACCTCCTCGGATCAACCTGCGCCGTCGTCCCCTCCTCACTAATAACCTCAACCTTATCCCCCTCCTTCTTCCTCAACCAAACCGGCCTCCTCCCCTCCCCATCCCCCGTCTCCGCCGGCGCGGCATTCACCCTCGACGTCCCACTCCGTAACCAATCATCCCCCCTCTTCTGCTGCTTCGAGCCGTCATGGTGGTGGACATAAGAGATACAGGTCGAGGGAGTATACCCCCACTTCTCCTTACCGTTGTTTTCAGCGGCCAGGCGGGCGTGTTCGGCAAAGGAAAGGGCGCCGAGGGGGGTGAGGGCGGGGGAGAACCAATCTTTGGCGATAAACCCGCCGGCGAAGCCAGAGGCGGAGGAGAAGAGGTCTGGGGAGGGGTCGATGAGCGTTATGGGGGAGGTGTTGGCCGGGGAGAGGGAGAGGTAGTAGGCTGTAGAGAGGCCGATGATGCCGCAGCCGAGGATTATGATGTGGTCTTCTTCAGTGTCTGTGGTGGTCATGATGGTGTCTTGTCGTGAGTGTGTACCTAGGTGGGGGGGGAAAGCTGGAGAGGGCAAGCAGCTAACTTAAAGTAAGCAAGAAGACGAAAATGATAGGCAAAAGCCAAAGAAATGAGTGGTGTTATATATTCATGTGTCAATGGACGTATCTATCACGCTGTTAGATGAACGTTACAAGTCTCGAACCCCTCATAACTGCCGGCTCAAACCGACACCCGACTCCATCCAAGTAACACCACTCCCATCCTGCTGACAGAGCGCCAATCTCCAAACTTAGCAGCACTTCAACTTCCCCATCGCGCCCCTGATCCGACACATCTATTTCCCCAAGAGGCAGTTAAATGGTTGAGGTTGAAACCCCGCGCTCCACCACGTCAACCTCAAAGAGGGGTACCTAGGTACCTACCCGAATCCCGAAAATCTGGATCAACGCTCTTCCCGAACAGCTGCAACTCTTGTCCCTACGTCAGCGAATCATTTGTGTGGCTCGCCCTCCAGGTTTCCCGCACACTGTACACCACCAGTTCAAAGACCGCTCAGAAACACCATGGCCGAGCCACAAGTAATCATCGTCACCGGCGCCAGCCGCGGTATCGGCCTCGCCACAGCCACCCATCTCCTCAAAGCAGGTCACAAGGTCGTCCTCACGGCCCGTTCCCCTGAAAAGCTGGAGGAGCTCAAGAAAGAGTACTCAGCTCAAGTTCGGTACCTCGCGGCTGATATAACATTGCCTGATGTACGTTCGCGAGACTCTTGAAGTCGCCCAAATTTGTCTCATTCAACTGACGCTTCACACACAAGACACCCTATAAACTGAAAGAACTCGCCCTTCTCCATTTTGGTCACATCAACGCCGTCATCATCAACCACGGCGCCCTCTCCCCCATGACTCGCATCGCCAACTCCTCCGTCGAAGACTGGAAAGCTCTCTTCGACGCGAACTTCTTCAGCGCACTCGCCCTGGCCAAAGAAACCATCCCCTCCCTCAGGCTAACCAACGGCCGCATCATTTTCCTTAGTTCAGGCGCATCAACAGGAGCTTATACGGCTTGGGGAGCCTACGGAACATCCAAGGCTGCGATCAACCACCTCTCCAAACACATCGCTGTCGAAGAGCCAGATATCACCTCGGTAGCCGTCAGCCCTGGAAGAGTAGACACTGACATGCAAAAGGAACTTCGAGAGAAGGGCAAGGCTGAAATGGCACCAAAAGATCACGAAGCTTTCCGCAAGGAATTTGAGCAAGGAACATTGGTACGACCGGAACAGTCAGGCGGTGTTATTGCTAATCTGGCGGTATCTGCGAAGCCAGAGCTGTCTGGAAATTATTTCAGGTACGTGCCTACCTATGTACTCAATAGTGACAAGAATTGCTGACAATAGTTGCAGATGGAACGCGCCAGAGTTGGCGGATTACCAATGAGTTTGAAGAGGGTAGATCTGTGTTTCTCACGGTTAGAAATGTTCGTGATGAAGTGAAGACACCATATCCAAATGAACAGAGGGGGCAAATCAGTCGAAAGATGAAAAGTCTGATTGTTTTCCACATTATATTTTCGGTATTTTAAGCACGAAAAGTTTGTTCATCACGTTGCCGTGTTGTGTAGGTACACAGAAGATAGAAAGAAGTTGGAAGGCTACCTACTGGCTAGACAACACCCAATCCACATCACGGTCAATCACCGTCTGAATCTAGGGACCGATATTAGTCCTCCACCCATTTTTCGGTAGAAAAGTTGCCATGAAGCGGTCGATCAAGACAAAGTTCAGGTGAAATGTATCCGTCATGTCGAGTCGGAATTGGAATGAAAAAGTACAAATAGACATCATGGTGATTGAGTCGAGGTCGAGGAATTCGGAAGCGTGCGTCTAAAAACTTTCGAAGCTGTTAGCTTTGGATTCTGAAAAGATAATGCAGAAAAATAGGTTGAGGCACGAGGAAAAGATCAGTTGTGTCGTTTGGCTTGACTGTGTCTATCACCATAATTGTGTATGATTGGGGCGACACGAGTATATCATCATATAAAGCTCGTCGAGTGGTTGGGAGTGGGAAGGATTGTATGCTTACCTTACTGAAATGTCAAGGGGGTTGATCAGGCCCCCAAAGAAGGCAGCATTGCATGTTCCTGCAATGCTGCCGATCGATTGCAAAGGCGGAGCGCGCAATGCGGTTTGTTTATGAGGAAAGAAGAAAATTCAAATTCGCGACGAGAAGTCGCCTTTTTGTTTCGGTGTCGGAAGAACTGCGAAGGAGTCTGGAGGAACCTTGAAATTTTCAAGCTAGATCCAAGTGAGGCTGAGGGTGGGGAGTTTTGCGGTTGAGCTGTGGCTGAAGCTCACGCGGCAAGGCAAGGCGGGGTGAGTGGGGCACACAAGCCACAAAATGCGCCGGTGGGACAAGCTCAGCGCGCGACCGGTTGGCATTGGCAGCCTTCAAGAACCACTTTGGGAGGACGGGAGGCTATTTGAGTATAAAGGGCTGCTCACCAACTCTTAAGCTTTGAGAGCCCTCGGCTCTCCGGTCCATAACATGCGTCGCCGTCTATCAAAGCATAACAAGTTCCAACACGCAAGGAAACCCATCTGAAGATTAAATAGTGTCAAAGATTCACTTTCTTCGACGCTGTCGCCAAACGTATCATCATCATCATCCATATCTGTTCCATCCACCTTCCGAGGGCAAGGATCCAATCTGTACATATATCATGTCGGACCACGAGTTAGGAGGTAAGCCGCCGTGTTTTAATCTTTGCAGTGGAGGGAAAACACTGCGTGTTTGGCGGGTGGCGTTTTGGTTCCGTTGATGCGACCGGAACCTGGCCGCCGCCTTCAATGGTAAACGCAGTGGATGTCTTCCCTAATGTCATTCAAAGCTACCCTTCCGTCCGTATACAGCCTGGTGTCAAGCGTCTCCCAGGTTTCTGTGGGGTGAATAGAGGATATCGCCTTCCCTTCATCTATTTGTTTGCTCTTATTGCCTGCTTTCCCCGCGACAAACATCTTCACAGAACGTTTCAAAGCAAACGAAAATGCCTGGAGAGCACATTCCCCGTCAAGACCGCTACTGGTCAGCTTTTGATAACGATGAGCTGGGTAATTCTGGTTCATTTGGCTTTCATGTTGAAATGAGTATGGGCTAACGGGCTGTTTCAGGAAATGACGACTTGTCTCTCCCCAAGGGTAGGTATTTCCACTGCTCATCGACAGAAGTTGCCAAGTCGCTGACCATTCGACGTAGCTACCGTTCAGAAGATTGTAGGAGAGATCCTTCCATCGTCGACAGGTATCGCCTTTGCCAAAGAAGCTCGCGATCTCTTGATCGAATGTTGTGTCGAGTTCATCACGCTCATCTCGAGTGAGGCGAACGAGATTTCTGAGAAGGAAGCCAAGAAAACAATCGCCTGCGACCACATCACCAAAGCATTGGAGCAACTTGGCTTTGCCGACTACGTCCCCGCCGTTTTGGAGGCCGCTGCAGAACACAAAGAAGTCCAAAAGGTGAGACCTTCTCGAGATGTTTTTTGTCATGAAGACATGCTAATATCCGAGACCAGGGACGTGAGAAGAAGGCAAACAAATTTGAGCAGAGCGGCATGACGTTGGAGGAGCTTGAGCGTCTTCAGCAAGAGCAGTTCGCTGATGCCGCAAAGAGACACATCGGATAAGGAGCCTCATGTCTATGGACAAGCGAACTCAGAACGCTTGGGAAGTAAAGGATTGCATTTTTTTTGGCGTTGGTCCTGGAAATTGGGAAGGTGCAAGCATAGCCTTTTCTTGTCGCCTTGAGTTACACAATAACCAATGATATACCCGTTTTATGTCTTTCGCCTTATATCTGCCCTTCGCATGCTTAACAAGTAAAGAACTGGCATGTCGGACGATGCTGCCGAGAGACCCAATGACCGTACGGGAACCAAGAATACTACACTCTATTGAAGGCCGCTCTGGACCCGAATCATCACCATCTAGCCAGCTATTTACAATGATGCCCTCTTTTGGACATCATGTACTGCGTATGCGATACTCCCCCTTCTTTCCCACACAACTGAGAAGGTGCTTAATAGCCGTCCTTGCCCCACTTGTTATATCTGTCGTGGAGCTCCTGTACAAACATTAGCCTTTTACCTACTACTTGGGCAACATTAATTCATACCTTGGGAAGATTGACGTTGGGGACAACGACAACGTTGACGGCGCTGGGGGCATCCTTGAGAGCAGCGCTGGAATCACCACCGGGGTGGTACTGGTACTTGCCGTGGGTCGAGCCGCTTTCCCAGGGCATGCTCTTGTCGGCGATAGGGACGTCGCTCTCAGAAGTGGACTTGGTAGGGGAGCTGCCTGTGGGAAACAGAGATGTCAGCTCAACCTCGAAGCTTCGGGGCGGAATATAGAGCACCTACCGAAGTAGTAGCCGGCACCGCCAAGTGCGCAGACCATGATACCGCCGAGAATCTATCATGATAACCACATCAGCTTACACATGTCCCTTCGTAAACTACCCCTCTCCACTACAGCTCAACCACTGCCGTCCCGCATGCCCCGTGCTGTATTCCCCCATAGTTTGAACTTCCATGCTGTCTCGAATTGCATTCGCTGGCGACAACCTCAACAGCCGGGGCGACGGCATCGGCAATGGTGGGCGGTTGGACCTTGGAATTTGACGCACCAGGATCTCGGGGTTCTTCTTGGACTCGCTCTTGAGGGCCTCCTCGCCGGTGGTCAGGCGACGAACGGTGGTGCTGAAAGCTCTGCGGGCAATAAGGGAAGCCATCTCTGCGGTGTTGTCTGTCAAAGGCGGTTGCTGATGCAATGGAGCTGCAAATCTGGAGTCGTGATGCTAGCTTTGGCTCTCTGCCATCATATGATTTCGTCAGGGCCGAAGCTTGAAGGCTTGGCACCCGTTTCTTACGTAAGGTATCCGAACTCAACGAACCCGCTGTGCCGTCACTGGTTGTCAATTTTCTTGACCAATCATATTATTTTCTACGAGGGCGGGGCCCAACAACTGCCATAAGACCCTCTGACAGCTGCTGACAGCACACCTCCCTTTTCAAGCTCCAGCATCTGATCACAGAACAAGCTGCGCATGGACACAGTCACGGTGACAGTGTGGGTTGCATCAGTTGTCTTGCTCGAACAGCACACATATCATATCAGGTCACACGTAATCCAGCATTCGAACAAATTCCAAAGCCTTGAGCGCGAGTGATGCCTAAAGCGCATTAGAGTCCCCGTTTGCTCTTTCCCTCAAGAGCAGTATTTGTAGCCTTGCGTGCCACACACTTCGCCCTCTTGATGCCTTACCTATTGATAGAGCATGATACCAATGATATCACAGTGATCACGGCTTTGGACTCAGGGGTAACCTGACGCAGCGCAATTAATCCAAGAGATCAGAGCGCAATGCAAGCCCCCACTGGACATGCTGGGCCACTCGGCTGGGCAACAAAAACTGGAAATGGAAAACTGGAACGGGGATGGCACGGTTCAGGCGCAGCCAGTGAGATCACTCAAATCGCAGCTGCCAAAAGAAAAGAACGTCCGATTCATACTCCAACGAACAAGAGACTCCGACTCTTTGCTCCGTCTCACGGCAAAGCCCCAAGGCGGCCATCCACACTATTGCTTTTTCTCGACACTCTTTTTCCCCCTCTTCTTGATATCTGTCCAACTCTTGTCACTCTCGATACACTTTCTCGCGCTCCTTAATACCCACCCTCGAATCTCAGCTGTACCGTTTCGCAAACGCGAAAAACCACGGAACTGATCGCAACCAGACGCAGCTGCAGTGGAGCACCCCGTCCCGAAGCCACCACCACCCACCAACTTAGTACAACCAGCCGTGTGTAAAGCCGTGTGACGCGCCCGGACCCTCGAAGCGCAAAGTGACGGTGCACCCGGTATTCGTATAATCGCACCAAATCGTCCTTCTTTTCCGGCGCGCACCAAGGGCCGTTCTCGAGTCTGCCGCCTGGTTTTTCGGTCGACCTTCCACCACATATACCGCCATCCAGCGATGTTGTAGCGCGGGTCGAATAGGACCTGAAACTTGAGCCGCCAAACGATCTGCTTTCGAGCCAAATTTCGAGCCAGTCGAGTACCTGGAATCTAGTCTTGAATCGAGCGAAGATCTGGAGACGAGAAGACGAAACGATGGCATCCGGAGAGGGAGCGCCGAGGGCTCTCTCTCCTACTAGCACCATTGATGATGATAGCTTTCCCCAGTTTCCAGGCCGATCCGAAGTGCCTGGTCCCCCGAGCATAATTTCCTCGCGGATGACCGATATCATGACGGATGACGGCGGAGACACAGAAGCGCACCGTGGCGCCGGAGGGAAGAGGAGGAGCGCTTTCTATTCGGACCTAAGTTCTCGTCCAGGAACAGCGAGGACAGGGGCGTCTGGGAGACCCCCGTGGAGTTCAGGAACCCCTTTGCGTCAGGGGCTGGCTGGGAAACGGGGGAGCGGGACTGGAAGCATTAGCAGCACATCGCAGGGAGTTCGCCCACCAAGTTCGACAGCTAGGAGCCATGTTCCGTCTTTGACCTCGCATGCCTTCTTTCGTCCGATGAGTTCACAGAAATTGCAAGCGCAGAGAGGATTCGCGAGACCGACAACAATGAACCGGCAATTTACATCTCAAGAAGATCCCCATAACCCGGCGCGAGACAGTGTCAATTCGGCTCCTGGCGCCAAAGTAGTGGGACAGTCCGTTGACGAAGGGGAAATGCGACCGCCGCCCTCGAGGGGGACAGAGTTCACCGAGCAGGATATGTATGACAGGAGGACAGCCAATACGAGTCCAACAGGGCATCATGCTACCTCGAGCTTTTCGGATAGCGTCCGACCGTTGCAGAGAAAACCTGGAGATGCGAGAAATCTTACCCTGGACATGAGCAAAGCCTACAACAAAGCTGGACTATCTATCCCAACACCAGTGCGCACACCTCGATCACTCCGATCCAACTTTCTTGTGCCAAGAAACGATTCTGGCCACAGCAATCGAGAAATGCAAGGGGGCGAGAAGTTGGACTCGGTAGCCTCGTCACCACAGCTCCCACCTGAGAGCAGGGACGACGACCACCCGTCCAAAAAGGAAAGGGCTGAGAAGAAGCTGGGCCGCAATTACCAGTACTTCCAGGGCAACACCATTTTCTTTTTCGGAGGCCGGTTACAAAACGCGAGAGATAGACCAGTCAACATCGCGACAGGGTCGTTAGTTGTCATTCCTGGCATTTTGTTTTTGGTATTCTCGGCACCTTGGATATGGCACAATGTTTCACCAGCGATACCCATCACCTTCGCCTATCTCTACTACCTCTGCGTGTCTTCTTTTTGCCATGCATCCGCCACGGACCCTGGGGTAGGCTGATTGAAATTGTCTGTTACATGTGGGCACCTGCTGACTGTTGACATAGATTCTCCCACGCAACCTGCACCGGTTCCCGCCTTCGGACAACGACAACCCATGGAGACCGGGACCACCAACAACTGAATGGGTCCTCATCAAATCCGCTGAGAAGTCGGCTGCTGCGATGGAGGTACCCTGCAAGTATTGCAAGACATGCCAAATGTGGCGTCCACCACGAGCCCACCACTGTCGTCTCTGCGACAACTGTGTCGAGACCCAGGACCACCACTGCCTCTGGCTCAACAACTGTGTGGGCCGCCGCAACTACCGCTACTTCTTCACCTTTATCTTTACCGCTACCCTACTCGGCCTCTACCTGTCTGGGGCATCTTTGGCGCAAATCTTGACATATCAGCACCAACAGAAAATCAGTTTGAACGCCGCCATCTCGCATTTCCGCGTGCCGTTCGCCATGGTCATCTACGGGCTCATCGCTTTCCTATACCCAGCCGCTTTGACGGGATACCACATTTTCTTGATAGCAAGGGGAGAAACCACGCGCGAATATCTCAATTCGTCCAAGTTTATCAAGGCCGAACGGTTCAGGGCTTATACCCAGGCAAGCTGGTTCAGGAACTGGTTCGTGGTGCTGTGCAGGCCAAGGCCGCCAACATACTACCAATTTCGGTACTCGTGGTTCGAGGGCGACCAGAGATTGGCACCGGCCAAGAGGGTGAAGAAAGCTCGCAAAACTTCTCCGGCTAAAAACGAGGGCGGCATCGACTCGAAGGAAGGAATGGAGATGCAAGATGTGAAGAATTCACCTCATTTTCAACAAACGGGCTTTCAAGGACCGAGACAACTAAGGCCTCAGCATGACCTGGAGAGTGGACTCGCGCCACAACAACCACCAAACTGAACACAACATAAACCCACCACACCAAGGCTCGCCCTGAGTCTTTGTGCTACTACCGTACATCCGATCTTTTGACTTTTCTTTTTTTTTTTTTTTTCCCGGCACCAAGAAACCACACTCTTCCACCGATTGTACTTGCCTGTACCTGTTTCTCAGTTTCTCTTCGACATGTTTTACACTATTTTTGACGTTCTGTCCACGGCTGTTAACTGCGCAAGTCTCATGATGTTTCTTTTTCTGTTTTACACGACATATCTTTCCGACTACATACACATACACACAAAGCGGCGGCGTTCACAATATTGTCTCTGTAAGATGAAAGAGGTGGTTGGGTGTTTTGTTTTTATTTTTTCGGACTTTGATGATAAAAAGATCAAGAGTTGAGAGAAAGTGTACACCAAACAACGTACATATACACCACATGCACACGCAACCGCACACACGCACACACAAACACACTCAAAGTCATGTTTTCTGTACGTAATGTCTGTTTTTCTTTTCGATTTTATTTTCTTTTGGAAGAGCGGGTTGTTTGGATGCTCTTTTGGAGGAGAGAGGTCTGGATTGTTGGAGTAAAGCAAGGAGAAAGTTGGTGGGGGGAAGGAGACAGCGATAGAGGGGGCATAGGGGAGGAAGACAGTATATTATACCCTTTTGCTTGTGGTTTTAGGTAGAGGAAAGGAAAGAGACAGGTTTGACCTGTACATTTTGAACTCTGATTATGTGTCTTTTTTTTGGCTGGGAGATGTGAAGATCCCCTATCATGTCTAAGACCAGGCCTTGTCGACGTGAATCGAGTATCATCTGTCCTGTCAAGCTTGATGGCTGAAAAAGATAGCGGTTAAGGGGTTGTCGTCAACCTCAACCTCAACCTTTTTAAGTTCCTGCTGCACGTGACCCACTTCTTTTTGACCCTCATGTTCAACCTTTCACTTTATCTCCATCTCCATCTCCATCCTTACCGCCACATGACATATCACATTTGAGCAAATCTTTCGAAAATCTCAAAAAAAAAAAAAAATGTCAAAACAACCCAGACCACACCTGCCAACTCCCTCACAAACCTTCAACCACCGAAAGTTCAAAATCCTGTCTGCACTGGCAGTCCCAGACGAAGAGTACACCGACCTCTCACCGAAGGGGTCCGTCGATGTGGGGATTCGTGATCTGATCGATGAACTCAACACTCGGGAAGGACTAGTGACGACGAGCAGTTGCGCGGGGAGGGTGAGCGTATACCTCGAGGGGCCGTCCAAAACCGCCACCATCACGACCAGTGAAGAAGATGAGAGGAACAATGTGAGGAGTTCAGCCGCGGGTGGAAAGGGAGGGGGGGAGTGGCTTTTTGTGAGCCACGATCCCATCTCTACGCTTCCTTTCCAGGGGAGTTTGGAGGAGTTGTTTGGGTTGCGACAATGGGAGGATGGGAAGGGGGAGGATGGGGAAGAGGGGAGGATGGTACATTTCAAGTTTGAGCCTATGGTATTGTTACTCGCCCCCCCCCCCCCCCAGAAGATGGTTTTGATTGAAGGGGTGGATGGGGCTGACACAAGATAAGATTCTGCATATTTTGACTGCCTCGCATGGGCATGCTCAGAGGGTGATTCAAGCGGGGATGGAAGCTGGTTTTCGAGAGGCTGGTGCTGTGAGCTTGCTCAGTCGCCAGGATGATGATCATCACCCAATTGTCGCGATCAGATCGATGGGACTGAGTTTTGAGAGCTTGATTGGGGTTGAGGGCAGTGACGGCGTGAGGAGGGCGGTGGTCAGTTCTGGGTACTTGAAGAGGGTGGTGGCCAATAGCGAGAAGCTGTTCAAGGAGAATGAGAAACGTATCGCCAGGTTTAAGGAGGCGCTCAAAAGTGCGTTTGAAGAGAAACCAAAGGCAAAAGAAGGATGGGAGGATGCAGAGGCAAGAAGGGAGAGAAAACGGCTGGAGGGCTTGAAGAGGAAGGAGGAGATGCAGAGACAGAAAGAGGCGGAGGCGGCCGGGATAGCTGACACTGAGCCAAGTACTGCGCAGGTGATACTCGAGCCACCAGAGGTCCTTTAATAAATCAACATACCCAGCACGTTCTCTTCGTCTCCAGGCTTGTGGTGTGGAGAATTGAACGCCTGCTTGCCCGCTTTCCAGTCCATTGTCTATAGATATTCTTTTTTAAGCCGACCGAGTGATCATCTCAACCAGCCCTGCGCACACCCTTTATGATACAATTGTTACCACCACCACATGCTTGGCCAGCACCCTTGAAGCCAGCTCTAGGTAGCTTGTCTTCGTCGCCTTGCCTTTAATCCCTCTTATCAGCACACCCTTGCCGTCTTCTTCAGATTTTTCATTCCCTCTCCCCTATTCCTGTCTATCTCTCAGCTCACAACCTTCTCAACCCATCCCTTCTCCACCCTCCTGACCTCCTCCTTGAAAGCCTCCACCTCCCTCCAGCAGTCCAGCGGCCGCCTGTCGTTCTCTCTCAAACATCTCACCACCTCGGACCTGGCATTCTCAAGACTCTCTGGCAGCTGAGAGCGGATCTTCTTGCGCTCCTCGAGCTTCTTCTGGAGAGCCTGGACCTCCTTTGATACAGTGAACGAAGTCTTGGAGGAGGAAGAGTCGTCATCTTCGGCGGCCGGGACGGTCTCGGCGAGCTTGGCTTGGGCGGTGCGGAGGGCTTCGGATTCTTGGTCGCGGAGGCGCTTGAGCTCGGCGGCGACGCGGGCTTGGATTTCGAGCTCGATGGCTTGGAGGCGGGACGCGTCGGTCTTTATTTTTTAAGAACAGAAGTTTAGTTGGTTTGAAGCAAGAGTGCTGGAAGGATAACTTACCTCGGGGCTGGATTGGAGGTGCTGGACGAACTCGGTGGAGAGACCTGTTGAGCCGGGGCTGTTTGGTAGAATATATATTAGCTATTGGGAGCTCTTGAAGCTAAGGAAGCAGAAGAAAGAGAGAGACATACCCCTTCCAGGTTTGGGGAGCGGTAGCCGCTGGCTTGGACGAGCTCGAGCCCATTGTGAGGGATTGTCTGGATGTACGGGGGCGGCGCACAAGTACCGAAGCAAAGTTGTCCGGAAAGGGGGGTGTGATCAAGGTCCCTCGAGGGTTTTTGGCGAGCTCGTCGTCGTCGGCGCAATCGATTTACTTGTGATGCTGTTCCCGGTTTGGGCTTGGCATCTCAATTCCGGCTTTGCTTTCTGGCGGGAATTTCCGGCCAATGCGATGACGGGATTACGGTGCGTTGGGCACGGTGTTGGCACTGTGGGCTTGGGGTAGAGGTGGGATGAAGACGCTTGGGCCTTATCAACTTTATCTCAACATCACAGAGCTCATCATGATCAGGAGATTGAGAGTCGTCCAACGAGTTATTCATTTTTGCTGAACATTGATCGGGATTTCACGGTGACTGGCGCGACAAATTCTGGAACTCTCATTCCTGGGGGCTTTTGAAACGAGACCAATAACGATCTCAGAGCCAGATGCCGCCTACTTGGTTACCCTCGTAGACCGATATGTCCGGCAAGAGAAGCATCATTTCTAACAATGCCATAGCAACAGCACAGACTTCGATTATTGAGCGCGATGATCATCAAGTCTAAATGTTCAACGGCAACCGTCATTGTTGTCGCCTTTCTTGGCAAATATGAGCTAGCCAAGCCTCTGGACTGGAGATATGTTCCCTAATCAAAGCACAGCCTTTCCAAGTGGCAGGTCTAGATCGAAGGCATGGCCACTTTCGTGGTCCTCCCGGGGCATGGTCGTGATGAGAAGTTGAGATGAACTTGGCCTTCAGAACTGCCTGCTAGGCGATCACTGAGACTGCTAGCTTCTGGGACATAGTCCCGTACTCCAAACCATCCCGTTTTGAGCTGTTGAGCATTGAGAAAGAACATAATGACCTTGCCACCATGGAAATCCACAACGTCAACGTGTAACGAGACATGTTCTGGTTGCGCTTTCATCTCCGCGACCCGTGAGCCACAGCAACGCGTAGACAGTAATAACAGACCTCGGTTTGATCCTTGTGCCACCTACCAAAGATCGAAGCGAGTGCCGAGGGATCGCGCCCAAGCCTTCTGCTTGATCGAAAATATCTCGATCGCACTGTTGAACTGCGTGCTGTCCTATGTTTTGGTTCCGTATCCAAAAAGGTGCCGGCGCGGAGTCTCCTTGGAGTGTTGGACGACGCAGAGTTTAACTTGCCCGGTTGATCGACCTCAAACGTGCTCGACAACTTCCGCCACAAACATGCCACAGACTTGTGCCCTTCTAGATCTTATGGATGAGGGTGTTCCGCTCCAAAGAAGGACACATTCCAGTCGGAACGATGGTGCTCTAGTAGCGACGGGTGTTTGGTCCAAATGCATGATGTTGAAAAATGGCGCCCTCAGCCACAACACCACCGGCCTCGCACGCTAGGTACGGTCCATCACCAACCTCTGTCACCCCGTCTCTTTGACGAGTCCAAGTCTTTGGTTTATAGCGAATGGGGATTCCCGGTGTACCTGCCTAAGCCCGCAGCCCGGTCTGTCGCTGGCCCAAACTCTCTGCCAGTGGCACAGGGATGCAAAAGTAGGGAGGCCTGTGGAACGATGATCCTCTCGTTCCGCGGTGAGCGACGGGATGGCAAGAGACGTGGTAAGAGTCAAGTCGGAGAATATTTGATCACTGGGAAACCGGGCCGCGACAGCTTCACAAGAGATCTTGGGCGTCTCAAATTGACAGAACAACCATCCTTTACTTTCCCAGCCGTACTCCGTATTCTCTTATGACTTGGGCAGTGATACAGGGCTGGTGTCTTGGCGGTTTATCCACCTGTTTTCTTGGCGGGGCGGATTGCTGGGCAGGGGTTTGAGAAACGCCCTGGAAAACATTGGACCAATCGCGAGCTAGGAATGGCTTAGCTGCATCGACTTCTGAATCTGTTGCTGCGGCCCCGCACCCTATCAAATGGCTCTGAGCAAGACACCGACGACCTGGTCGCTATGTCTTGGCTCTGCGCCCTCCCCCTGGGCAACACCAACTAATTCCACCAGCAGGCCATGAATATGTCCACTCGGTCTGGATGTAGGTCGTTCGCCTGGTCTTGATAGGGTGCGAGTGGCAAGGAACTCCGGGGACCCCACGCTGGGTGGGAGCGTTGGGATTGCATCCCGGAGGCCCGGTTGGATGACGGATGTTTGCCCAAAGTTCTGTCAGCCAGAATGGGCTGGTTGCGCCGCAAAAACATGTTCCTTTTTGTCTTGCTCGCCTCTGCGGCTCATTCAGGGGCAAGATGCGAGATGGCAGGTGGGCCACATCACATCACGCACATAGATCCCGTACATATCTCGGAGGCTGCCGTCAAGTGAGTCCGGCGCTGCCACGATGGTTTCCTCTTTTCTTAGTTTCCTTCCTTATTAGAACCATCATCTCCTTACCATCAGCCCGCTCTATTCACCGGCTTCCCATTCCTTCTATCGGAACCATCCTAGTTTGTCTTTTAGCCCGGTGCTTCAGCGATCACTTGGCAGACGGGTCAAAGTCGGACTGTGTCTGGCTGTCTGTGTTATTGTGTGAGGGACGACTTGAGAGAGAAAAGGGCGGCATTTCGCAGTTGGAACCGGACGATATTTCTCTCTTTTCACCTCACCCGCTTCCCTTCGTTTGAACGATCTCCCCACGAATTTGAGGATCCTGGTTTCCTAATATCGGTTGTTCGACCTAAATCCCTTGGAGCTCTCGCATACATTCATCACACCGCTTTCAACGTTTGAACTTTCTTTCGTCTTTTTATACCCACTGTGTTGAACAAGTGGGACTAGTTTGCTTGTGCAGGCCAACAAGACGCATTCACTTGGACCTGGCGGGCATCTTGTATTGTTCGACTTTGGGGCCAACAACATTCCATCTTTCTCGACGACAATACTGCAGTCGGCGCAGGACTTGGTCATTCACCTCCCCGTCTTTGCCACTGTCTCCCAGTACACAACAGTCATCACACGATTATCCGACGTTGCGAAACAAACCGACGAATCTCTAGCCTCGGCTCCCAAAAAGCCGTTGCGACTACCAAGAATATCTGCTCGTCTGGGAACTAAAGTTTGGTGAGACTTGGTCGATTTTAGCCGATCTCCAGCTTTCGACGAGCGGTTTTGCGCCAAGTCAACAACCGCTTCACCAACGGTTTAATTCTCGACCTGACGATCCTGGCCAAAGCTCCGTTGATCAAAACACGGCACCCAATCCTTGCTGGAGGTTGCTTGTCCACCGGTGATCTGTTCCTTGTTGCGGAGCAGCGAGCACACACGAGGCCAGGGGAGCTTCTGTTGTTTCCCCCCCTTTCTATTGTTGGCCATACAATAGCAATGTATGCGGCCTAACCTCTAATTTCCAACGACGGATTCACCCACTGCGGTCCAGTGACACCAGATCTCTGGAAAAGAAAAATTTACTGGCCCTTTCGTGCAACCCCAGACCCGATTGACGACCACGACCACTTCGACTTTTTCGATTTTGTTTCAAATTTCCCTTTCAGCACACAATCATCAAGATGCGCGGTCCCAGGATGGACCATCTTCGGCTCGGGATCGCTGATCCAGACATCACTTTCCCGGACGTACTACTTAACCAACGAGATACGACACCCTCGGTCACAAATACCCAAGCAGTACCAATATCAAATCCAACCATTGCTCCCTATAACACAGGCCTCAATGGCGTCAACCAACCAAACAATATGCTCTTTACAGACATCCTCTGGTGGACATTGGGCGGGCTGGGAATGATAATACTGGTTGTCAGAATAGGGCAGCTGGCGTGGGCAAAGCTACGACTGGTTTCGGCCATGAACCTGAAGGGGAGGCAGCAAAACTTTTGGAAAATCAGGCAATGGAGTTGGATGCCCAGTCTCAAAAGGTCACTCATCTACGCACCGTTATGGAAGAAGAGGCACAACCGCGAGATCCAACTGTCCAGCGCTGTCAACATGGGCACTCTCCCATCAAGACTTCAAGCAGTGGTCCTCTCTGTATACCTGGGTAGCAACATCGCATACATGTTTGTTCTTGACTGGCAACAAAAGAACAAGTACGCCCTCTGCGCTGAAATTCGCGGTCGATCAGGCACTCTCTCAGTCGTCAACATGATCCCCCTGATCATTTTTGCTGGCCGCAACAACCCTCTTATCGGTCTCCTCAACATCAGCTTCGACACCTACAACCTCCTCCATCGCTGGATGGGTCGCATGTCCGTCTTTGAGGTGTTGGTCCACTTCATCGCCTGGGCCGTCGTCCAAGTAGCTGACGACGGCTGGGAGGGCGTCAAGCATAAAATTGTCTACGACCGGTTCATCGGCTCCGGGACAGTCGGCGTGGTCGCAATGTTCGTCATCCTCGTCCTGTCCCCCTCGCCAGTCCGTCACGCCTTTTACGAGTCCTTCCTCAACACCCACATCATTCTCGCCCTGGTAGCCTTCATCTGCACCTGGATCCACTGCGTCTCCGCCACCGTCCACGGCGGTCTCCCTCAAATCCCCTGGGTCCTCGCTATCTTCGTCCTCTGGGGCGCTGAGCGCTTCGCTCGCGTCATCCGCCTAGCCTACGCCAATCGGTCTTCTAGAGGATACACCACCGCAACCGTCGAGCCCATGCCCGGCGATGCCTGCAGGGTGACCATGCACCTTCCCCGGCACATTGCCGTCAAGCCCGGCCAGCACGCCTACCTCCGCTTCGCCGGCCTCCAGCCCTGGGAGAACCACCCGTTTTCCATTGCTTGGTTCGAGCACAAATACTCCCCCTCCACCCTCCCTCTCTACTCCCGCTCTTCTTCTACCGAAGAAAAATCCCCCCCCGGAACAAAACCTATCTCCACCACCGTCTCATTCATCATCGGCGCCCACACCGGCTTCACCCGCCAGCTCTACAACTCTGCCCGGTCCTCGCCTTTGGGAGCTCTCACACTAAGAGCAGCCTTCGAGGGCCCCTACGCCGGCCACCACAGCTTCGACTCCTACGGCCACGTCGTCTTGTTTGCCGGCGCAACGGGAATCACCCATCAGCTCTCCTACATCAGGCACTTGATCAACGGATGTAACAACCGCACCGCCGCCACCCGCCGGATCACCCTAGTCTGGATCGTCCGCGACCATGAGGTCTTGGAATGGATACACCCCTACATGGAGCAGATCCTTTGCCTGCCAAGCAGGCAAGAGATTCTCCGGATCAAGATCTTCGTGACGAGGCCAAAGACGGCGATGTCGCTGAATGTGCTGAGCACGAGCGGGACTGTGCAAAAGCTGCCCGGCAGACCGAACGTGGTGACGCTCCTGGCTAAGGAACAGGACGAGCAGATGGGGGCGATGGTGGTGAGTGTATGCGGGCCGGGGGGCTTGGGGGATGATGTGAGGGGGGCGGTTAGAGGATTGCAGGGGCAGGGGACGGTGGTGGATTTTGTGGAGGAGAGTTTTACTTGGTAAATCTCTCTGGGGAGAGAAGGAATAGATACAGGGGCGTTCGGTGGTTCACTTCGATATTATTTATTTTCGACAATTGGCTTTGGTGGTGGTGGTGATGGCATGGACAGGATACAGAGATGAGACGGGCATTTACATTCTTCTTTTTCATTTCTTAGCCTTTTTATTTACCTTGGGAGAGACGTTTATTTGCGGGGGTGGTTTGTTTTGTACATATGAAGATATGGGGTGTTGGTTGTTGATGTGTATGATTGCTGTATGCCAAGGCAGGGGGTCATTGGTGAGGAGAAGCGTTTTTATATACCCTGTAGACAGGCCTTCACTTTTATGGCTTAGATTTCATGGAGAGGCGAGAGAATTGATATGAACTTATCTGAACGATGTACTCATGTCATTTTGACAAGCAACTCATATTTGCTGGGGAGCAAGGCCGTCTGCTTGTCATAGGATCGCACTCAAAATCTGTCGGTATTGAGTCAGACCACCATGCTGGCTTCGGGCTCTATTGTCCTGGTGGTGATGTAAGTCGACATAGCATATTCCCAGTTTCATAGGCCAGTGTCACCATTCAGAAACTGCTTCGGGACAGTATACTGCCAGTACGTCACGAATGCTTCAATATCAAGCACGGCATATCCTAGAATAGGCGTCTCCGACTTCGGCTTACATCAACATCAAGACAAGGACCTCCATGTATAAGTCCATTACGTACAGTTCCTTCAGCTGTTGATCTTCACTACAACCCTAACGATCAGCAATGTATCAGATCAGATGGTTCCGAGTAGCATTGATCGACAGCGAAAACAGTACAGGTCGCTGAATATATGCAGCTTGTAACGTTCTTCTGTGCCGCTTCGTGGGGTAAAGGTTCTTGGGACTGATTTTTCCAGCCGTCCTTGGGGGCTTGGAGAACCTGGTTTTGGATGTCATATAAAACAGGATTTCGGTGATAATTCAAGCGGATTGAGGGGTAGGACAGAAAAAGGGACAAATGTGGTGACACGGGAAGGGAAGGGAAGGGGCTGTATGCTGTGGTCTGTTAGTTTCGGGAACGGGGAGTGCCAAAAATGTGATGTGTCGGTTCCTGACACTTTTAATGCTGGAGCTAGAAAGTGAGGCTTGCGGGGCTCGGCATTAGTGGCTTGGTGAAGTCGCGAGTAAACATAGCGCCCACAGGAAATATAAAACCGACGGGTAATGCACTTGCGTCTTGAACGCTTGTGATAACTGGTGGTGGTGAAGTGAAGTCCCATGTGTGAGTGATGGCGCCATCCGATGCCTGTTCGGTTTCCAGCGGCCGTTGAAAGAGCGGAGACCCACATTTTACGTAGGTGGAGTTCTGATGCCCCTCCAAGGCCGGGGAACCCCTCTTTCACTTCAACCATGAGGTGACTGGTGATCGGTGACGAATCGGATGGGGGATCAGAGGCTTCGTTCCGGCGATGTTCGACTTGAAAAGAGGCCTGGATGAATGGCATGCAGAGCAGGGCAGCTCGGCCTCACGTCAACCCGCCCACGCGGGCGATGGAGGGCAGGCAAAGACATTGACGTTATTGGTTCTTGGCCTGTAAGTGGAGGGATTCGGATTCGGCGCTGGGGGTAGGACAGGGATCCAATGCACGACCCCGCCACCAAAACATAGCTTTCTGCTTTCAAACTTCAAGGTGCCTTGCCATCATGTGCTGTATTCTCAAAGGGCGCGTCTCTTCTTCACGGCAAGCCTCAGCCGGCTGTCGGCCGTATTGGCGTGCCTGTTGGCGGACGTTGATTTGGTGGCAAGTCTACGGAGGGGTTGATGCATCGAAAACGGGACTCGGGCGAACGCTGGGCACTCAATGGCAACGGCAACCCCTCGGCTGGGTCCCAAGGTTTCCTTTTTTGTTTCGCGGTAGTGGCATTCTCGGGCGCCCTTGGCCGACCTTGCGCCGTGACAGACAGGGACTGACCTCGAATGACTCAGGCCCGCGAGCTTTAAGTATCCTTGATCTTCCCATCCACCTACAACTTCATTGTCCATATATACCTACCTGAACACACCTCTTTGTTTCTTGCTATCCCTCCTACGAAGCAAGCAAAACATTGAATCACCAATTCACCTCGGAATCCCCAGGGCCCCCACGAATAATACCTAGAGTACCTCTGCAATCTCTACCGGTCCCTCTCAACTGCAAACCACACCTAGTCCACCTCTTGCTTCCGGCCCACGGTGTTATAACTTGCACCTTGACACCTAAAGGCCGTTGAAAACCATCCACTAAGCACCTTTTGAGTCACCTCCCACATTCCGCCCACCATGCCGATGTAGGTTGCCAGCCTTGACCCCATAATCCGTCATGGAACATCGCAGCACAACACTGCACGACACTTCTCCAGTACCACGAGACACAAGACATAATTCAACAATGAGTAGCTAACCGGAGCTTTTCTTGTGTTGCAGGCTCAAGGACCCCTCCAAGAAATACAAGAGGTTCCAACCTCTGAGCCTCCCAGACCGTCAATGGCCAGACAAGGTTATCGAGAAGGCCCCCAGATGGCTGGCGACAGATCTGAGAGATGGCAACCAGAGTCTGGTTGATCCCATGGTGTGTGAAATCTGTTATAACTGCTAGACAGCACATTGGCTAACGATTGTCTTTTGCGCAGAACGGCGATCAAAAGTGGCGCTACTTCCAGATGCTCACGGAGCTTGGCTACAAGGAAATTGAAGTCTCGTTTCCCTCTGCCTCGCAGACCGATTTCGACTTTACAAGACGTCTTATCGAGACCCCGGGCGCCGTACCCGACGATGTTTGGCTCCAAGTCCTGTCACCTTGCAGAGAGGACCTCATCCGCCGCACAGTCGAGTCGCTAAAGGGGGCCAAGAAGGCCATTGTCCACATCTATCTCGCCACTAGCGAATGCTTCCGCAGGGTTATCTTTGGTTTTTCCGAAGATGAGAGCGTGGTTCTTGCTGCCAAGTGTGCAGCGCTGGTACGGTCTCTTACCAAGGACGATCCATCACAGTCGGGGACCGAGTGGGCGTTCGAGTTCAGCCCTGAAACGTTCTCAGATACCAGCCCAGAATTCGTTGTCAGGATTTGCGAGGCTGTCAAGGAGGCCTGGGGCCCGACAAAGGAGAACCCCATTATCTTCAACCTCCCAGCCACCGTCGAGATGTCCACCCCCAACGTCTATGCCGATCAGATTGAGTACTTCTGCCGCAACATCAGCGAGCGCGAGAAGATTTGCGTTTCCCTTCACCCGCATAACGATCGCGGCTGCGCGGTTGCCGCTGCCGAGCTGGCTCAGATGGCAGGAGCTGACAGAGTTGAAGGCTGCCTGTTTGGCAATGGTGAACGTACTGGAAACGTTGATCTGGTGACTCTGGCCCTCAACCTTTATACACAGGGTATCACGCCCAACATCGACTTCTCAGACCTCCAAAAGGTGATCAAGGTGGTGGAGGAGTGCAACAAGATTGAGGTTCACCCGCGTGCGCCATATGGTGGATCCCTGGTTGTGTGTGCGTTCAGCGGATCACACCAAGACGCTATCAAGAAGGGCTTCCAGATTCGGGAGAAAGAAGGCAAAGAGTATGATGACCATTGGCAGATCCCCTACCTCCCTCTGGACCCCAAGGATATTGGTCGCGATTACCAGGCTGTTATCCGCGTCAACTCACAATCAGGCAAGGGTGGTGCTGCTTGGATCATTCAGCAGAACCTGCATCTTGATCTCCCCCGTGGCCTGCAGGTCGCGTTCTCCAAGGTTGTGCAGAATATGGCAGAGCAGAAGGGTCGTGAGCTACTCCCGACTGAGATCACCGATCTGTTCCGGGAGACCTACCACCTCAATAAGGACGCCCGCTTTTACATTGTCGACTACAACATCAATCCCGACCGCTCCACCTCTCCCGCTCCTCCCGCTCCCGGCAAGACCCAAGATACTAAGAATTTGATGAGAGTCTTTGATGGTGTCATTTCGATTGACGGCAAAGAGTACAAGCTCCGCGGCCGTGGCAACGGCCCGATTTCCAGTGCCGCAAACGCTCTCCGAACCATTGGTATCGACCTGGATGTTCAGGACTACAAGGAGCATGCCGTCGGCAGGGGACGGGAAGTCAAGGCGGCGACATATATCGAGTGTGTGGCGCCGGGTGTGGAGGAGAAGGTTTGGGGTGTGGGCATCCACGAGGATGTGGTCCAGAGCTCGCTGATTGCGCTGCTGAGTGCTGCCAGCAACGTAAGTGGAAACTTTACCGGGACAATGCATTCAGGTAATGCTAACGAATCATGGTTCAATAGTTTGCCCGCAGCCGCGAGGGCAGTCCTATTATTCCCAAACAGACCCTTTCCAACGGTGGCCTCCAAGTTTCACACCTGATCCGCTCTCTGGATCAGAAGACGGATGAGATGTAAATGCGGCATGACGAAGACTGAGAGACGAGTGAGCATATGATTTTGACACGACAAGCGTTGATTTGGCATGCGCTTATGCAGGGTGGATGGGAAAAGTTACTTCATGATATTTTCGAGATCATCCCCCGTTTGTATCATTCTTAACGAGCGGTTTTCGGTGGTTTGTGTTTGCAATTAGCTGGGTGGTAGTGTGGTGCATTAGGGGTTCGAAAAGGGGGCACAGGGTTTTTACCGAATGGTTTACTTAATATCATAAAGGGGTGGGTTTGAGAGTCAATTTTCCCAGAAAAGTTATGATTTGTTTCAATGAATCTGGCACCAAAAGGCGTTGATTTTGACAATTTGATGCAATAAAATTGGCTGAATTTCATCTTGTGACAGTAGCCATCACATATACCCCCTTGCTTGACTGAACCCATCGGTCACAGAATACAGAATTGCAGTATTAAAGTTGGAACTGGCCTTGTCTCTGATTTCTCCGTTTTCAATAGCCTCTGCAATGTCGGACTGGTGGGGAAACAGTCATGACAGTGAGGCTCTGAAAGGGCAGAGTCAGTTGTTGCCTTGCCGGGCCGTGGATGAACCTGATAGGTTGGGGTTAGGGGTGGCACAGAAGTGTCTAGAAGCTTTTCCTTTCAAAACAACGCGGGCCTACAGGGCTGAAGAAACTGATACTTTCCACATGTGAAAAAGAGAAGGTAGTCTTGGCACCGATGTACATGGACAGGTAGGCAGCTAGGCAGTCTTGGTGATGAAAGATAAAGACAGAGACCAACAGGAAGTCTACCAGCATTCCTGCATGTACGAGTACCGACAGCAGGATCGCGGTCTCTTTTGGGCAGGTTGTTTTGAAGGGAACGGCTGTTGTTCCCTAATTACTGGGCTGCCCGGTGCCCGCCAGGCTGCATGACAGAGGCAGATTGACGAGATGGTCAGTGTCCCCGTCGTTTAGCGAGGGGCAGCTCCACATAGAACGTGTGCATCAAGGTTTCTGACACTGGGCTTCCCTCCCGGAAACGCTGCAAAAAGTGCGGGACCGGGACCGTTCAAAGTCTGGCCGCACAGTGCGGGGTCAGGGCCAGAGCAAAGGACGTTCATTCTCGCTGGTGTCCCACCGCCATTGTGAGCAAAGTAGAAACTGGTAGTGGTCCAAGGCCGGTGTCCTGCATCAACTCCTCACCATCTTCTTCGTTTCCCAGAGACCGCCTTTTCCTGCCTTCTTCAGCAACATCCTCAACGGAGACAGCAGCTCCTTGGCAAATACCCAGGACGGTTTTTTGTGTGCTGTCCCGCAACCAACCCGTCCATCTGACACACTCCTTTGCGTGCCACCGGTCTCTGCCTACGAAGCAGCAATACAGCGAGAAACCTTGCCCACCTCACGGATACCTAGGTTGAGGCATCCCACAAGTCCAAGCCGGAAGCTGCGACTGTTGACAAGAAAAATTGAACAAATCAAAGATCGGCATCTCTCAACCTTCGCAACCACTAACTTCAGTTCGGCATTGCGTTTGTAGAGGCAGACGTGTCTGGTCGTTGGCTGCTTTTGGAGCTCAAAGGACCTAACAGAGGCACCAAGACTTTGTAGTCCTAATCCGATAAGCCCCGTGGATCCACGACCCCCCGCTTGTGTTCCACGCAAACTTTAGCTGCGTCGAATACCAACTTTCTCCCTGTCAACACTCCCTCCTATCACCTTCGCACCACCCGTTTTCCATCCCAGGACACGGTATCCAAGAACCAACCATGGAAGGCTCTCCGGACATCAACACTGTCCTCACCAACTCGCTGAGCCCTGGTAAGTCTACTGCCTCCCCCTCCCGTCTTTGCAGGCGCGCCGTGGTCGACTTGAAATGACGTTGTGATCATCGCCGGATCACTTCCGATGTGTACATGCTAACTCCTTACTCCCCCAGATGGCGCGCTGCGTAACGCCGCCGAGCAGCAGCTCATCCAGGCCGCCGAGCAAAACTTCGTAAGTCGCTTACCCAACCCTTGCCTTCCATTGCTCTGATAACTGGAGCTCTGGCTAACATGTTCTTGCTTACCAGTCACAATACCTATTGACGCTTGTTCAAGCGTTGGCGAATGAAAATGGCGAAGGACACATTCGAGCCGCCGCCGGTATCGCCCTCAAGAACGCTTTCAGTGCCCGCGAATTCGCCAGACAAGCCTCCTTACAAGCAAAATGGTTGAATCAGACCGATCAAGAAACCAAGACCCGCGTCAAGCAGCTGGCTCTCGAGACGCTTTCTTCCTCAAATGCCCAGGCTGGCCAGGCTACCGCTCAGGTCGTCGCTGCCATTGCGGCGATCGAGTTGCCCCGCGACCAGTGGCCAGATCTTATGGCATCTCTCGTCAGGAATGTTAGCGAGGGCAGCCCCCACCAAAAGCAGTCATCTCTCACAACCATCGGCTTCATTTGCGAGAGCCAAGATCAAGATCTTAGAAACAGTCTGATTGCCCACTCAAACGCCATCTTGACGGCCGTGGTACAGGGTGCTCGCAAGGAGGAAACCAACCTCGAGGTCCGTCTCGCTGCCATTACCGCGTTGGGTGACTCCCTCGAGTTCGTCGGGAACAACTTCAAGCATGAGGGCGAGCGCAACTACATCATGCAGGTTGTCTGCGAGGCCACCCAGGCTGAGGACTCCCGGATTCAGCAGGGTGCCTATGGCTGCTTGAACCGCATCATGGCTCTTTACTATGAAAACATGCGGTTCTATATGGAGAAGGCCCTGTTTGGTCTTACCATTTTGGGCATGAAGAGTGACGATGAGGATGTCGCCAAGCTGGCTGTTGAGTTCTGGAGTACTGTATGCGAGGAAGAAATTGCCATCGAAGACGACAACGCACAGGTCGATAGTTCCGAGCAGATGCGCCCATTCTACAACTTCAGCCGTGTTGCCACTAACGAGGTTGTTCCCGTACTCCTCGCCCTTCTTACCAAGCAGGATGAGGATGCCTCGGACGATGAGTACAATATCTCGCGCGCTGCGTACCAGTGCCTGCAACTGTATGCGCAGTCTGTCGGAGCTGCTATTATCACTCCAGTCATTGCGTTTGTTGAGGCAAACCTCCGCCATGAGGACTGGCACCACCGCGACGCCGCTGTCTCTGCCTTCGGTGCTATCATGGATGGTCCCGAGGAGAAGGTCCTGGAGGGCATTGTCAAGTCGGGCATGGGCCCCCTCATTGCCATGATGGATGATCCTTCCATCCACGTCAGGGACTCGACAGCCTACGCTCTCGGCCGTATTACCGAGGCCTGTGCCGAAGCCATTGACGCTACTCAGCACCTCGATCCTTTGATTCGCTCGCTGTTCAACGGCCTTATGAACACCCCCAAGATGGCCGCCTCTTGCTGCTGGGCCCTGATGAACATTGCCGAGAGGTTCTCTGGTGACGGCGAATCTGCTCAAAATCCTTTGACTCCTCACTTCAACCAGAGCGTCACCAATCTCTTGGCTGTCACGGGTAGAATGGACTGTGAAGCTTCCGTCAGAACTGCCGCGTACGAGGTCCTTAACACGTTCGTTCGCAGCTCTGCTACCGAGAGTCTTCCGGCTGTTGCCTCTCTTTCCGACGTTACTCTCGAGCGTTTGGAGGGCACTATCCCCATGCAGGCCCAAGTCGTTAGCATTGAAGACAAGATCATTCTCGAGGACATGCAGACCAGTCTTTGTACTGTTCTGCAAGCTATCATTGAGCGTTTGGACAAGGAGATTGCTCCCCAGGGCGACCGCATCATGCAAGTTCTGCTCCAGATTCTGAGCAGCGTCAGCGGGAAATCGAGTGTGCCCGAGGGTGCTTTTGCTACCATCAGCAGTCTTGCCAATGCGATGGAGGAGGACTTCGTCAAGTACATGGAGGCCTTCTCTCCGTTCCTTTACAATGCTCTTGGTAACCAAGAAGAGCCGAGTCTCTGCTCGATGGCTATTGGCCTCGTCAGCGACATTACGCGTTCCATGGGTGAGCGCAGCCAGCCTTGGTGCGACAACTTCATGAACTACCTTTTGAACAATCTCAGGGTACGTGCTTCTTTCAAAACTTTCTTGTGTTGCTTCAGAGTGCTAACCTTTTTTTTTTTCTAGAGCACTGCTCTTGCCAACCAGTTCAAGCCTGCCATCCTTCAATGTTTTGGTGATATTGCAGGTGCTATTGGCGGCCACTTTGAGACATACCTTAATGTCGTTGCTCAGGTCTTGCAGCAGGCTTCTACCGTTACTGCCAGCGCTGAGGGCTCATACGAGATGTTCGACTATGTCATTACCCTCAGGGAAGGCATAATGGATGCCTGGGGTGGCATCATCAACGCCATGAAGGCCGGCAACAAGAGTACGTCCCTATGTTGGACTTCTTGCAGAATAGTATCGCTAACTCTTTTTGTAGCCGAGGTCCTCCAGCCTTATGTTCAGTCCATCTTCGAGATGCTCAATGTCATCGCCACCGATCCTAACCGCAGCGAGGCGCTGATGCGGTCTGCCATGGGTGTCATTGGGTGGGTCTTTCTCCTTATACTGCACTCATTTTCGACACGTACTAACTGCTCATCAGTGATCTTGCCGACGCCTATCCCAATGGCCAGCTGGCCGAAGCCTTCCGCGCCGATTGGCTTACTGCTATGATCAAGGAGACGCGTCAAAACCGCGATTTCCAGCCACGCACCATCGACACTGCTCGCTGGGCGCGCGAGCAAGTCAAGCGGCAAATCGGTGGCACTCAGGGCATGATGTCGCAGACATGAAGCAATAAATAACCTTGGTCAGCGAGCAGCTGCCATGCCCTCTCCTCCCCCCCTCCCTTCAAACACTGAGGATTATCTGCGTCGGCCCAGCGGCAGCGACAGCATGTTCAGCAGTAAAGTGGCCCCGTCACCCCCGAACCTCCCCCAAAGCAGCGCAACCCCGACGACACGGCACAACACGACACGGCACAACACGACACGACACAATCCTACTCAACATCACATGAACCAGTACCGAGATGCACAGGCGGTGTATATAGATCCCATGGCCCTATTAATTCGGACATCATACCCCTAGAAGACACTACACTATTTATCATATTCCTGCGACTGCTGGCACTCTTTTTTTCCCTTTGTTTTTTTTTTCTGTCTGTTTGTGGGACGGCATAGAGCGATATCATGTACTTGTTCCATGTTTCCAACGGATAGGGGCATGGAGCATATGGCACCATCATGTAGAGTTTTTATTTTAGCGCATTATTACCCAAAAGGCGGTGGCGGGACGGATGGCTCAAAAACCGGTTCAAGTGGACGGGTTCTGGAGTTTGGATGGGGAGGGACACAATGATAGCGGTATTCAACCGCAAATTGACATACACATGGAGTCTGGTCATGATATATGCAATTCAATGTATTGTCGGGAACACACTATTCTACCTGCACCACAACAACATATCGCAAAAGGTGATCGGCATGTCGGGTCCTTTCGACATCAGAGACACATTGGTTCGGATCTGGCCATACGGAGAAAGGGGAGAAGAATACACTAGGACAGATATCTATCAGCTATCTCTTTACTTTGGCGGACCTTGTCGAGACCTCGTCGAGTGACTTGGTCTCTGGCTTCAGTAGCCAAGGGGTTAAGTAGACAACGGCGAGTAGGAACAAAGAGCTACCCATAGCTGAAAAAACTGCTGAACAGTGATGAGCTTATGCTTTTGGCGTTGTCGGAAGCTGTGTACTATTGTCATTCGAGGAACGGGTCTGCTCAAACCTGGTTCTAATCATCCATTTCTTGAAAGAACAACGAAGATCACATCGATTAATCGGCTCGGCTCGGACAGCCTCAGCAAAATGATTTGAGTAGGGCAAACAAATACAACATAAACCATGCCTTAAAGCCCAAAGGACCAAAGCGCTCCGTCACACAGACGGAATTTGACGGGAGGGGTGGAACGGGTGGGAGAGCGGGAAAGCAGGGTCATGGTGCTTCCAGGTGGAATAAGGTAGGTGGTCAATATGTGTGTGTAGGTAGGTGAGAAACCTTGAATGTGGGATGGGACTTGCCGGGATTGTAGCAGCCTAGGTAGGAGAGATGCTTGCTCCATTTCGTGTGCTGGTTTCAGTGCTGTGATTATTATTTTCATGAAAATGGAGTTTGTTCAATGTGATCCTGGAGTTTTGTTTGTCTAGGTACCTTACCTAGCTTAGGGGGGGGTTACTGAAATGGTTCATGTTGGATATGTGATGATGGAGAGATGTGTGTTATAGTTTGTCTGATAGTGTTCTTTTGAGATCGGTTGAATCTGTTGAAATGGGATGGCTTGAGATACGGTAGGTAGACATTTGCTCGGATAAGGCTCGGGCGATTCGGGCCTTGGCCGCCGGTTCAGTGCGGTTTTTGTCTTGTAACACAGGTAGAAAAGGGAGGGGGTTTTACGAGGTTACCTACTGGAAGCCTGGGTGCCTGTTGGATGGCTGGAACACACAAAGCCTGGGTCTTCTTTGGCCCCCACGTCTATTGTTTTGTTGAAAATGTAAGCCATGAAGTTTGTGAAGTCCAGGGATGCGTTCTGTCAGGGGGGAGGGAGTTTTGTCAGAATCGGGAGGTAGCTTGGGGATATTTTTCGTGTTTTAGCTGAAGATTAATAGGGCTAGTATTGTCAGAGAAAGATAGGTAATTTGATGGTGGTGGTGGTGGTGGTGGTGGTGGTTGGGTTGGGGCTTGTGATACAGAGGCTCAGTGTCGAGGTACAGTGCGAAGGCTGCGACGCTTGCACGTAGACTTCTCCTGAGGTTAAAAGCACATGTGAACTATTCATGAGATAGTCATTTTAATTCTGAGCTGGACGCTGATTTCCTCACTGTTCATTCTCGAGATAGTTGCATGTTTTGTTGTCAGAATAATGTGATGAAATCTTGAAAAAACAGTGCAGCTAACACTGTTGTGGGAATTCAAGCATGGATCTTTCAGGGGTCTGATTCTTGGGTTTTTCTTGTCCCACCCGTCGGGCAGAACTTCAGCGAGCCTCCTCCTTCACCCCCCCCCCCCCCCCCCCCCCCCCCCCCCCCCCGCGGGGGGCGGGGGGGCGGGGGGGGGGGGGGGGGGCGGGGGGGGGGGGGGGGGGGGGGGGGCGGGGCGGGGGGGGGGGGGGGGGGGGGGGG
>MU864074.1:0-38986 GCA_033296885.1 Triangularia verruculosa | reverse complement strand
GTCCTGAGGGCAAGCCTCTTATAGATCTTCAGCTCCGTATTCCTCCCCCAATCTCTTCTCCGTTGCCGTACGCTAAGTATCTGGAACTCCGGACGTTAGCTATACGGATCTCCAGGTTAAATCGGAGGTCCGTTCGGAGGTCTGAAAGCTTATATGATCGCCACGGTAAAGCGTTGGTGAGCATGTGATTCCAAGCCATTGTATTGCCTCTGAGCCCCTGTATTCTACAGGGCTCAGATACACTGTAAAATCCACAAATAAAAGCTGTATTTTAACATATTCTAGCTATACTTTTACGCTATCTACTACCGCTTCTCCTTTCCCTATCCGACTTACCCTTAACTGTTCTTAACTCCACTACTTTCGTATTTACCGAAGTTTACTACCTACTTTATACCAGTTAATATATTTAAAGTTCGCGGCCTCTAAGCTAAGAAGCAAATTAGTTCGTACATCGGTAGGAATTATACGACTAAACCCCCGATAGCTCTATTTTCCTTCTATAAAAAGTCGGAAGTTATAGGGTTATCGGTAATACCGAGAGGAATAGAATCTTTAGTAATACGAATGTAAGTTCTACCTTCTAAGTAGGTCTTTTAGCCCTTCCTCCTTTCCCCCTACTTACATTTTTAGCTTAATATACTCGCTAGTGGTCCTAAAAGAAGTAGGCCGAGGGCGGTGCGCTTTACAGCCGCTCCGTTTATATAGTACTATAGATCTATGGCTATTGAAGTTTAACGCCCCTTATCCCTTGAGGTTAGTATACGCCTGTTGAATTAATCTACCAGGTAGTATATGTTCTACTATTAAAGGGATAGTAAATAGAAACTCGGGCAATGGACAGGTAGTCTACTACATATTCTCGCCGTCTTTACGTAATTTTTAAATTATAGTAATTAAAGCTATTTTACTAGATATTTATAAATATAGTAATTCATATATCTTCTTCTATTAAAAAAATAGACAAGTTCGTCTATATCTAAAGTTGCAATTTTAATATAAATAGTGGTTCTAGTGGGCTTGATAACGGGCTACTGGTACGCGTAAGGAGAAAACGGAAGTCATGATTAGTTTTGGTTGCGGTAAGTATAGCCGAACGGTCCTTGGATCCACTTTAGCTCAGGGTGATGCTCACTGCGCTCACCTTTTGCTCACCTTCCGAGACCGATACGAACTGATCCCAAAGATATTGTCGGGTGTGACTATATGGGTAAGGTAGGTAGGTAACTTTGGCGTATACAGGTTTGCGATTTTGCCACCGCGCTCTTCGACCTGCGCTCCTAGCCGTTGGGTTTCCTTTTGTAGTCTCTGGTTCTCAGCATTTGCCTCAGGACCTTGCTTCTGCAGTTGTGTGACCTTTGACCTTGACCCGGACAAATTAGATTCCAGCTCCGTAACGTCTCTCCTTACTGCGAAGAGCTGAGATTCAAGCTGTACGACTTCTATTCTTGCTTCGGACAATTTCAATTCCAGCTGTCTGGCCCTGGTTCGCTACTCTAACAACTCCACGGCTACCTTGGAGCTAATCTCCTTGTATTCAGTTTTTGTCGTGGTCAATTCGCTATTATTTTTGACGTTGCTCTCACCAACTTAGCGTGAGGGTCCGCCTGGCCTACACGTTCGCAAGTCGTAAATATCCAACCTCATACACAACACACTTCTTCGCTGAACAGGTCCCCCGGGCCCAGATTGAAGTGGGCTGTATAGAGGGCTCTTTAGTTGAAGAGAGCAGGTTGGAAAGCCCGGATTCGAATGTATCCTGTATTGTATTTGGTTAAACTGGGTGTAGCATACCTAGGTACCTATTGGAAAGTGGCGGAATCGGAATGGGGGGTGCCAACTTACCCATTTGCCAACCCGAGGCAGAAGATTAGCGCGTCATCGAGTTCCTTACATCTTCCCCAATCCCACCAAGACCAGCAAGGCAACATTCATAACCGCAATCGCCAACCAGACCATGAGGCCCAGTGCCGTGACGGCCCAATGGTTTCGCAATCGCACACCTTCGGTATTGTCCCCGGCGGCTACACCCCCAGGAACGGTCATATACCGGTTGAGGGAAGTGAAGTAGATCAAAGGGGCGGTGACAAATGGGAGAATCGCACTCAGGACAACTTGGGTCGCAGCCAACGTGGCGTTGAGGCCGTCCTTTCCGACAGCAGCGGCAATAATGATGCTCGGAACAATACTGATAGATCGCGTAATGAGCCGTCGGAGCCATGGGGCGATCCTCCAGTTCAACATTCCCTCACTGACTATCTGGCCCGTCATCGTACAGACGATGCCGGCTGAGAGGCCGGACAGGAGCAATGCCAGGGCAAAAACCGTCCCTGCTGCTGGGGCAATGGTGTCCGACAGGAGTTTGTGGATGCCAAAGAGATCCGCTTCGGAAGCCTCAATGTTGCCAAACAAGGAGGAACCAGCCACGATAAGGATGGCGCTGTTCACGAAGAGAGCGAAGGTGAATAAGGACAACGCGAGCTCGGTAACGGAATACCGAAGGCAATGCCGAATAGCGGCGGGGGAAGGTCGATATTTTACGTCTTCGGGATTCCGGGAAGTAGCCGCGGCGGCATTTCGATGCGCTTCGCCAAGGTCGAAGTGTCTTAGGCGCGATTGCACCACGCTACTTCCTAGAAAGATGGAGTGAGGCATGACGGTTGCCCCAAGAATGCCGCAGCTAAGGTATAAACTGCCATTCGGGTTAGTAACAATGACAACAGGTTCTAATGTGAGATATATACCCATTCGACTCGATAACAGCAGCAGACGGGAGGTACCCCCGGAAGACCTCCCCTGCCGAGGTATCCCGTATGAGCGACAGCTCGATGCAGAAGCAGACAACTACACCCAATACAATGGCCATAACAAACCACTCAAAAGCGCGCACCGCAGCCATGGATCCGTTAGGCCTGTAGAAGATGAGAATCACCAAGACGTCGACCATGGTGATGGCACATCCAGCTACAAGGGGGACACGAAGAAGGAGATTGAGGGCAATCGCGGACCCAACGACCTGAAGTTGTCAGCACACAATGGCATAGAAGCAAGAGACATCACCTACCTCAGCGATGTCTGTGGCGATGATGGCCGCCTCCGCAAGGATGTACAACAGGATGGTAAGCCACTTCGGGAGGTGCGCCTTGCAATTTTCGGCCAGATTGAGGCCAGTGACACTCCCTAGCTTGATACTTAGGGACTGCAAGAAGATGGCAAAGAGATTGGACAACAAGACTATAAACAGCAGAGAGAACTTGGTGTTGGCGCCGGCAGCAACATCGGTAGCGTAGTTGCCCGGATCAATATAAGCCACAGCAATTAGAAAACCCGGTCCGATGAACTTTGTATACTTGGTGAGAATCTCCCAAATGCGGCAGGGCAAGTAAGACACAGATGACTTCCAGGAAGCATCATTGCGTCTCGCATGGCCTTGAGATGGCTCTCCGGCGGAAGCCACCCCAGCCGCTGCTGGAAGGAGCCTCAGCGGTAGTATTTCACTCTCTTTGACGATGGCCCGCGCTTGGTCTCCAAGAGTTTTCGTATCTAAACCCTTCTGCTCTGTGACATTAGCGATGCCGTTGAGATCCTGGCGCGTAGTCAAATCGGCGGCCAGTTCTAGCGGGCTCTGGTTCCACGTCGGATGGGGAAGAACGTCCTCGTTGCGCGAGGGTCGATTCATCCTGTCGATGTGCTGATTGAGACGAAAAGAGACTTACGGAAGCAGCCAAGATCACAGCAGGCAGATACAGGTGGCTTTAATGCTCTTTGCGGGGGAAAGGCGCCTATTCGAGCGGTGTCGGACATCTCAGTTGTCAGCTATCCGGCAAGATCCCTGCCTTGGGCTGGGCCGATTCGCTTTCCGTCAAAGCTGCAACCGGTCGGGCTTCGTTCGGATCAAGACCGTTCCGTTGGGGGTGTGTGGAGATGCAGTCGCTCGGGAAGGCAGCACCTAAAAAAAGAAACACCAAAAATCCCTGTCACCTTAACGTACTTCATAAGCGAGCGCCGCACTTTTCCGCGTAACGCGTCACTTCTACACTCAATATCAATTTCCTTCAACCCAATATAGCTACGACTTCAAAGGAAGCCAGGGTAATCTTGGCCATTGAGGCCATCAAGGACAGCCAAAAAACTAAGCATACGAGCTACAGCAAAGCTCTACGACGTTGCTGAACGAACTATCCGTCGTCGACTTGCCGGCTGGCCTGCAAGACGCGACTGTACAGCTAATTCGAAGAAGCTCACCCTATGTAAAGAGGAGGCTATTGTTCGATATGTCATTGAACTCTCTAAGTGAGCCTTTCCACCAAGACTACCTATGTAGTGTAGAAGATATAGCCAACCAACTACTACGCGTACGCGACGCGCCCCCTGTCGGCAAGCTCTGGGCCAAGACTGGGTTTATGATGGGCATCATCTTCGCGGGCATAGTAGTTACGACCTCAGACGGCCGTAGTAAGGCGAAACTAGTCCAGCCTAGCAATCGTAAGTAGGCGACTGTGATCCAGGGAATCAACGCCCTTGGCTAGGCTAACCTTCCATTCATCATCCTGGCCGCACAGTACCACCAGAGTAACTAGTACCGGGAGTGTAACCTACCACTTACTTAGCGCATTGCAACCACCGATAATAGCGAGCCTCCACACTCTTTCCACAAGCTCCAGCTGCTTGATGTTAGCTACTTTGGGCCACTTAGCTATTGGGTTGCACAGCGTCTTTCTTAGTTGGTTGACGGGAGGGAGGCGATATCTTTTGTTAATCCGGGGCTAGCATAGTTGGGAATAACTCGTAACAAACGCCGGACTGAGTTGGATAAAGTGCGTCGATAGAGGCTAGTTTGGGAGAGACGATGAGATCTTCAAACTTTCTACCAACAGTCCTAGTGGCCAGCGGAACGTCAGGTTAAGGTTTCGCTAAGTTGCTATCCAAGTAACTAAAAGGGGGGTGGAGGGGGGGGAGGCAGCATAAATGATTATAAATGCAGTATTGATCAAGGCGGCACTCTCCAATTTATACATGGCACAAATACACCAAGTTCTCTTGACTGCAACCCTGTATAACTGGGTTCATAGAAACTAGGCTGGAGTTCCCATTACTAGGAGACCGATCCCGAAGGGGGACAAGCTCCTTAGATCAAGTTGATCCTTCTCCTTAGCTAATTACAGGGCCCCATAAACTCATACATCAATACATCCCTAGGACCATCTGCCGATTGCGTGACGATACCCCGGCGATGACCTGCAGCGGTGACCTACGGTCCCACAGGGGAACATTGGTCATCATCTGCGTTGAGGTCGGGATGGATAGGTGATAAATAGAAAACAAGGAAATCGAAATGCCTAGCGGCGAGTCACACCACGTAGCGTTCAGCCTCATGGTATGGCAAGTACACCAATTATACTGTGCACCAGTCCCAAGCGAGAAGGCAATAAGCGACACTAAATTCCTGCGACTCAGATCTTCTTCATCAGCAGCGTGGACGCGGCGAAGATGACAGGTAGGACGCTGACGATTTCGCCGAGGCCAGCGTACCGAGGCTCGATGCGGACGTTGACAAACGCTCCGCTGGCGAGCAGAATGGCGACGACATTGTAGACAGCGGACCAGATGAAATTGAAGAGCATGCGGCGGAAGGCGGCGCGGCTGAGGTCGAGTAGGAACGTGACGCCGTCCAGCCCGGAGAGTAGTACGACATCGGCGGCACCGCGCGTCACATCGCTAGCCGAGGCGTCGCCTTTGCCGCCCGAGCCACCTGCGAGTTGGACGCCGACGTCGGCCTGCACCACCGCCACGGCGTCGTTGGTGCCATCGCCAACGAACATGACCACGGGCTTCTTCTTGGAGTCCGGACTGCCGGCCATTAGCGTCGCCACGTAGTCACGCTTCTGGGCGGGGGAGTGCTGGGCTCGAACATTGGACGGCGGGATGCCGACCTGCAGCGCAACCGTGTGGACGGCGCGGACCTGGTCCCCTGAGACGAGGTGGACGGCGATGCCCCGTTGCTGGAGCCGGGCCACCACTTCAGCCGCGCCGGGCCGGATACGAGTGCGGAGGCCGAAGATAGCGATGGGGAGGTAGGCGAACGTTACGACAAGGAGCGTCATGCCGGATTCCTGCATCGCCGCGACCGAGGGGTGTGAGGTCATCTCGGTCCACAGCGGGTTCCCTGCGCGGACGGGTTGGCCGTTAGAGACGGCCTCGACGCCGGAGCCCGAGACTACACGGATGTCCTCGACGATGGCGGCACCTGCGGTAATGGGCTTGGCAAAGCGGTTCAGGTGCTTGGCGACCGCGACGGAGACGGGGTGGGTATTGCCATTGGTGAGGGCCTTGGCGATGAAGACGGCCTCGTCGGGGCTGACAGCCACCGACTCGGGATAATACTCTTCAATTACATCGAGATCCGGTTCGGTGATGGTGCCTGTTTTGTCAAAAACGACGTGTTCGACCAGACGAGCACGCTCTGTGCATTCGGCCGATTTGATAATGACGCCTCCACGAGCCGCGATGCCGCCAGCGATGACAAGTACCATGGGTACGGCGAGACCGAGCGCGCAGGGGCAGCTGATAGCCAGGACGGCAACCGCATATGTGACCGCGTTGGCCACAGAGCGGCCGGCCGACCAGGAGCGCCCCTTAAGACCGACGACAGTCCAGATGATAATCACTAAGACGGCGATAGTGGTCACGACAGGCACGAACCAGCTTGCCACGCGGTCGGCCGTCTCCTGGATCCGGGGCTTAGAGCGCGCCGCGTCCTCAACCATCTCTGCGATGTCGGTGACAGTGTTGCGGCCAGGGAGGCGCGAGAGTCTCGCAAGTAGCGTGCCAGACCCGTTCACCGTGCCCGCCACTAGAGAATCACCGGGCGCTTTTGGCACGGGCGCCGCTTCTCCTGTAAGCATCGATTCGTCGACCTCGCTAGTACCTGAAACTATTATGCCGTCGGTGGGAATAGCGCTGTGTGGGAGTACCTTGAACCTGTCGCCAAACTGGAGAAGACGCGCGTCGATGGGTTCCTCACAGTCATCCTTGCCGACGATTATAGCAGTGGCGGCCTGCAGGGACCGGACCGACACGGCGGCCACGGCCCGGATGCGCGCAAATGCGGCAACAAGACGGCCCAACAGCATAAGCGTGATAAGCAAGGTGCTGGTCTCGAAGAACTCGGCGGTTTCAAGCGGACGGCCGGCTATGCGGAACCCAAACGCGACTACCGAGTAAAAGTACGCAGCCGTGATGCTGATAACGACTAGCATGTCCATTTCGATAGCCCGGCTGCGGATAAGCGCTGAAAGGGCCGGGTAGTAGAAGTCCGGGACAGCCATGAGCTGTACAGCTGTCGCCAGCGCGAGGCCAACGATAGCGCGCGTCTTGTCATCTACGTCTCGCGCAGAAGTCTCCTCGCCCCACGTGAGCACGAGTACCGGCACTGTCAAGACGGCCGAGACGGTCGTCTTGACCAGCATTTCAAAGAGGCGCTTCCGGCCGCTCGCAACTGATGGGTCATCGCGTGGGGGGGCGAGACCGGATGCCAAGTCACCAATCTGCGCGACAAGGTCGCGGGCGCCTACCACCGAGGGGTCGAACGCGACCCGCACTAGATTTCGCTTCTCCTTGCCCGGGTAACTCACATCGCCGAGACCGGCGACCGACAAGTCAGCAAATGCCTCGGCCGCGGCTTGCGACGTAGGCAGGAGGTCGAGCGTTTGGACCTCGTCGCCACGGCCGCCTGCAACGCGGGCGCACCGGAACCCGGTCGCTCTCTCGGCGGTGCGAATAACGTCGTCGGCGACAGCGTTAGCCACGTCGAGGCTGAACTCGGCCGTGCCCAGAACGAAATTGACGCGGACATTGGACACGCCGATCACAGCCTTGAGCGTGCGCTCTAGTTTGTTGCCGCAGCCGGAGCACGTCATACCGTCGACGATCAGCGATATAAGCTCCAAGCCTGCGTCCTTCTCGACGTCGCGCTCCTTGGCCTGGGCGTTGGCGACACCCTGCTTCTTATAGGTCGGAAGAGGTGGGTCGGCGTCGCCGTGGCCTCCGCAGCAGTCCGACTCGTTCTCATTCCTAACAGTCGAGATCTTGATGTCATCGTTATCCTGGGAGATGGCTGCTTTGTTGACATCCTTACGGCGCTTCACGCCATGGTGGTCGTGGTGGTGGCCAAGGCGGAGTTTGTGTAGCCCGTGAGCCGTGGTCTCGGCCTCGACGTGCTCGTGTCCGTGCTCATCTCCATGGTGGTGACGGCCGACGTTGGCATCGGCGGCCTTCTGCTTGCCCTGGCGCCGCTTTTCCTGCTGCTGGTCGCCGCAGCACTGGGTGGCCCTGGGCAGGCTGCGCTCCAGAATGCTGCGACAGATGCAGCGGGCCTGGTCGAGGTAGGCGCTGTACTGCTCAAACGCCTTGCTCAGGTGCGTGCTGCAAGCCGAGGCCATGTGGTGGCCGTCCTTGTCGTGCTCATGCTTGTGCCCGGAAGCGGCTGAAGTTGTATAACCCGTCAGTCAAAATTTGCACGCCTCACCGTACCGAGGATTTCCGGACACCCGTATCACACTGGGCCACGAGAACTTAAGGTGCCGCAGTGGAACGCAGCCAAGAAACAAAATAGACTTACCATCATGATCGGCATCGCTGTCGCAAGCCTTTTCGCACTCGGCGGTAGCAGCAGCGATAATGCACTTTTCTGTTCGTTGCAGCCGGGCAAGGTTAGACATGCAATTCGGAGCGAGATCGCTCAGAGGGAGTGGTCTGGTGTAGACGGGACGGACCATCGCAACGCTCCCTGTTGGAGTCGCAGCACTCCTTGTCCATGGACTCGACAGCTGCGCACGAACGCTCGCCGTCGTCGTCGCCGCCGCAGCAGTTGTCATCTCCGGAGCCGTCCTTGCTGGTGCATGCGCTGTCGTCGTTTGCAACCACGTCGGCGGCCGCAGCCAACTCGATGGTTGCCGCTAGACCAGCGGACGTGCTGTCACATCTCGTGGCGGCTGTGGCCTGTTCTGCGCCACTTCCTCCCGAGAAGCATCCAGTACCCATAATGCTTTTGTGCGTACTATTGGGCTGAATTGAGGTTGGTTCGATTGTATGCTGTTGTCTCCTGACTGCTGGTTGATGGTGTAAAGTCAAAAACTGGGAATCTGTTGGACAAATGCCACCGATTCTTCCAGAACTGGGTGGGGCCCCACACAGTGAAACGCGTGACAGATGTCCAGGGGATTTCTCAGGGTCTGGCTAGCGCGTGGCTGGTCACCGAGGTTCACTCCGTACTTTCTTCACTGTGCTAGGGGGTATATTTCCACACTGTGCTTAAGCACTGTAGGGCATTACTCGTCACAGCACACTATTTAGGCCGAAGAGGTTAAAGCAGGAGTCAGTCTGAGATGAACCCCGGATATCTCGACTCTATTAGAAATCAGTGTTCTTGAGAACTTCAATTCTATACCACCATGATCTGAAAGTGTCAGACAGAAACGCGATCACAAGCGTGGGGAAGCGCGGGGGTGGCACGGGCCAAACGAGAGATAAGGAATACGATAAGGATCTAGGATCTGTCAAGACTCCTGAAAATAGCGACCCTGCTCAGCCAAATTCGTTAGGTAGCCAGAACAACCTACAAGTTCTATACTTGATATTTAATTTCTCCACTACGAGAGCATCAACCCTCTCACGAAAACTCTTAATTTAGGTCTAATGCTTACAGGAATACTCGGAGAGCTCCGCACGCAGGTTATTCAGAGTCTCCTGAGACTCAAACCTTTCAATGAGGGCCGAGATGGAGCCAACGACATTCTCGAAATCAGACTACTTGCCACGATGCTGAGGAAGTGTACAATTTTTTCCGCTTTGTGCACGGACAGCCCACTGATGTCCTGCTTGGCCTTCTCAATGTCTGGTCTCTGAGAGACATTTTCTCAAGAGAGCTGACAAGTCCCTCGAGGCTTGACTACTTAGCCACTGGTTCAACCTCGGCCAGGATCTTTTCAACACCGGGCAATGTCCTCCAGGTCGAGTGTCGTGGACCAACCGAGAAAGGCCTCAAAGAGCTCGTGGACCTCTTTGGCTAGACCGTCAACATCATCGTGCTGAGCCATGGCCCCGAGCCCGTTGATCGTCTCAGCTTGGTCACTTAGTCGAGACTAGACTGGTGGGCCAACTTCCTTATCGGTGTGGTCATGCCGTGGAGATCCGATTGTTTAACCGTCCACCTTGGTACCTAGTAGCAAGGTCTTGAAGATCCGGGTATCTAACTTATCCTCGATAGTTTGCACAGCTGTCTGTTGAGCCAACGTTGCCCAGTTTATTATCAATCTTCTGGAGATTCACACGTTGAGTCACTGTGCTGAGCTTCACATGGACATCCTCAAGCTTGGTATCCATCCCTTGGAGGTCAGACCGGTGCACCAGGGCATTCAGTTTGTCATTTAGCGGCAAGGAAGTCTGCTGCCTGGGAAAATATTCTCTTGGTCAACCTGGAACAGAGAAGGAGGACAAAGTTTAGTCCTGGGCCCCTAGTTAAACACCTTCTTCCACACCCAGACGCTTCTCGAGTTGGTAAACTGCTTGAATCCCTCAATACCCCACTCCACACCCACACCGCTCTCCTTGTGTCCGCCAAACGGCACATTGGGTGCCACGTCAAAGTGCGAGTTGACCCAGACGCTGCCGGCGTTGATCTGGCGTGCCATCTTCTCTGCCCGAACCAGGTCCTTGCTCCAAACTGAAGCTCCCAGCCCCGTCTCGAGGGCATTGGCGCGGTCAATGACTTCCTCGTCGGACGACCATTTCATGAGCGGGACGATGGGCCCAAAGGGCTCCTCCACGACGATTCGCGAGTCCTCGGGCGGGTTGTCGATGATGGCCGGCTCGATGAAGTAGCCCTTGGACGTCTCGCGCACCTTGCCCTCCAGCGCCGCCTTCCAGCCGCACTTTTCAATCTGAGCGTACAGCTCCTTGACGAGCTCGAACCTAAGGGGGGGTGGGGGTTAGAGAACCATAACAACAGAATGGCGAGATGGCAGTGTACTTACTGCATCTTATTTTGAACAGGACCAACCATAACGTCGGGCTCGAAGCCGCCGCCTGTCTTGACGTTGTTCTTTGTGAACTCGACCATGGCGTCGCGGAACTTGTCGTAAATCTTCTCGTGGACATAGATACGTTTGGCCAACATGCAGATCTGGCCCGAGTTGAGGAAAGCCAGCGTGGCAATCTTGGGCAGGCACTTCTCGATGTCGACATCGTCACACACAATGGCAGCATCGTTGCCACCCAGCTCCAGCACGTAGCGCTTCAGTGTCTTGGCACAGCTCGCGGCGACCCTCTTACCCGTGGCGATGGAGCCGGTAAAGCTGATCATGTTGATACCGGGATGCTCTGTTACCCACGGGCCAAGGTTGTCGTCTCCGCTCAGAACCTGGAACACACCTGGGGGAAAGATGGACATGGCAAGCTCGCCGAGCTTCAGGTTGCAGTATGGCGTATATGGGGACGGCTTCATGATGACGGTGTTACCCGTCATCAAAGCCGGACCGACCTTGCCGAAGCCGAGCAGGATGGGCCAGTTCCAGGGGACAATGGCACCGACGACGCCTAGAGGGACGCGAGTCGAATAGATTGTGCGCTCTTCGGTGTCGTCGAGCACCTCGTCGGAGAGCTCCATGGTCGCGAAGGTACGGAACCATTGTACAGTCATCTTGACTTCGGTCTCGGCGAGGCCCAGGGGCTTGCCCTGCTCCATGGTCTGCAGCTTCGCGATGCTATCAAGGTTTGCCTCCATCGCATCCGCAAAGGCGCTTACGAGCTTGGCCCGCTCCGCGTGTGTTGTCTTGCCCCATGTCTTGAAGGCGGTGCGCGCATGGCCGACGGCTGCGTCCAAGTCTTCCTTCCGGGCCACAGGGACCTCGTAGAGGGGCTCGCCGGTGGCCGGGTCTATCGAGTGCCGCGTTGTCGGGGTCGGCACAAACTCGCCGTTGATGATGTTGCCAGGGTACGTCTGCCGGTGTCAGGTCAGCGGTTGAACAGCAAGTTGTCGGAACTACACGGATCCTTCTTACCGTGATATCCATCTTGAAAAGTTTTGTTGATTAGGTAGAATGTCAAGCAGCTGCAGTGGTACAACAACCGGAGACAGTTCGCTTTAAGGGTTCCTTCCCTCGACTCCCCCGGCCAAGCCGGCAGTCGAGAGCGGGAAGAGGGGTTGTATGTCGTGAAGCACCTCTGCCGCAGAAGGTTATCCACCTTGTCTCACTTGTCAGAGCCCCATGGCCTCCTCTCTGTGGTTGTGTTGATCGGGCTTCCGACTCTCCACCAGAAGCCCGGCGACGGACCATCATGCCCGGCTTTCTCCTGGAAAACAGGACCCACAACTGGGCTTGCGTCACTCCAACCCTTGATTTTTTGTTAGCGTGAGATCGGCACACCGACTGACCAATACTTGATGAAGGATTCAGTTGAAGCTCCCTGCTGACAGCTTCTCGAGGCTCCAGATGGTGTGGACTCTGGACGTTAGAGTGTGGATTTATATGGTAAAGAGGTGGAACCTCCGCAGCTCAATGCTCCTCTTATACCAAAACCCTGCCTCTTCAATTGGCTAGAATAGGCGGGGGAAGTTCCGCACTAGGTAATTAACCACCATTCAACGGTGGAGTATAAGGGCTTTCGAAAACACGGGAAGTTCCGCGGAGCCTGTCTCCTTTCCAGAACCCCGGGGAAGCACTGAGAGCTTCTTTCATTGATTTTGGTTGCTGCTTTTTTGGTTGACCTTGTATTGTTACTTTTCTGAGAATCTCTGCCAGATATGGCTAGGCTGGCTGTCTTCGGGAATTTTTGGTGACGTCCCAAGCCGGGTTCTCCTGGCCTGCGTCCAATCTTGGCGGTATCTGAGCCGGGGAGACCTGGTTATGTTTGGGAGGTTGCTGTCCCGAGGCTCGCCTCACCGCTCTCTTTTTCAATTTTCATGCTCACTCCTGCGTCCAAAACACATACATTTGCGTGTTAGAGAATCGTTCAGCATTGGGAAGAGCAGAGGAAGAACTTGCGGAGCACGAGCATAGTATAAGAACCTAGTCTTACTAAGGTACGGCGCTTGCTCGGAGATCTGTCATAGTATCGGCGCTCTTCAAGATTGCATTAGTGTCTTGTGTGGGCCACCTGGTTTGGGTGAGTTTCACGCCTTGCTAGTACTGTATCGAGTGTTGGGCTAGTTCAGGGGCGTATAAGAAACCGTTGAATCCTTTGAAGATCTCTACCTAGGTGCGTCCGAAGACCCTTTCAACCGTTACAGATCATCGGAGTTCATTTGTATATACCTAGTACGGATGTACGGAGATGCGAAGTGCAAGGGTCGGAGTTCCACCTCTCTTCATGACGATCCCAGAAAAACTCGTGCTCAGTGACCTCAACTATGCGAAATAAGGCCGGTTGCCGGCGGCTTTTACTGACCTTAATGCTTAATTGCCGGGGTCCACTACTCCCCTTAAGTTGAATTTCTCATGGCATTTCAGGGGCAAATTTTGCAAAGACGGAACGAAAAATTGGATAAACGACATGACGCTCTTTACTGCCTCTGATCTTGTCTTTACTTTCAGTGTTATGTTTCTTTTGTCTTATTGGTTTTCATCACCAACATAGCCCACCATGCCGTCTTTGGCCGCGTTCACCATCGAGGCATGGACCTATCTCGGCATCGATATTGTCGTGGTCGCAATCCGATTCATCGCGCGATGGTGGCAGCTGGGCCTTCGTGACATGAAGCCCGATGATTTTCTCATGGTCATTGCCATTGTGAGTGCCGTCTGCAGAGCTTACTGTTGATTTAGGTGAAATGTTGGCGAGAAACTAACTTTGCTGCCCGGCAGCTTTTGTACACGGCCGAGACAGCAACCGCCCACTATGTTGGCGCAGTGTGGAACGGCTTAGCTAACAGCGGGTATGTCTTCTCACCGTCGCATGCCAGCTCCTTCGATGGGGCAATGTTTGACTCACAACCTCGTCTTGCAGTATGACCGAAGCCGAGCGCGCAGCTTTGGATCCCTCCAGCCGCGAGTACTTTATGCGTGTGGAGGGCTCCAAAACGCAGCTGTTTGGGTGGCTAGTGTACATCACCCTTCTTTGGGTGCTGAAACTGGCCTGGCTCTTCTTCTTCAAGCGTCTTGGCGACGGCGTGGGAAATATGTCGCTCAAGATCAACATCGGCTTCGTCTTTGTCGGCCTCACGTTCTTCGCTACCTTTTTCGGCATCCTCTTTGTCTGCTGGCCGGTACATCAGCACTGGCAGATATATCCTAACCCAGGGAGTACGTTGGCTTCCATGCTCTAGGTCTAATTAGCTCGTGTTAATAAACTGACATGACAGATGTTTGCCAAACGGCCGTTTCTCGTACAAAGGCACTAATAGTCATTACCACGAACCTCGCGACCGATTTCTACATCATAACCATTCCGATGCCCATGATCTGGAGCGCGCGCATCGCCATGAGCAAGAAGGTTGGCCTCTGCGTCATGTTCTGCGGAGGGTTTGTCACGGCCGTGTTCGGTGGCCTGCGGTGCGGCTACGTGCTCGGTAACAACAAGAATGGGCCGCAACTGACGGGCGAGTGGTCGTGCCGTGAGTCGTTTGTCGCCGTTTTAGTCACCAACATTCCCGTCCTCTTCCCGATCATCCTCAGTGCCTTCCGCAGCGCGAATGGCAAAATCAGCTCCTACGGACAGAGCAGCACCAAGAACAAGGCGCTGGGGGAGACCAAGAACGATTCTAGATTCAAGATGACGACCCTCTCTAAAAAGAACAAGAAATTCAACCACCCGCTCTCGCTGCCTGCCGAGACAATGTATACACGCTTCGGCTCCGAGGAGGAGATCATTGGTACCCCTGAAGGGGCTGGCGGTGCACCCGTGAGGAGGGACGCCAACCCGACAATTCCGGAGGAGGATATCAAGGTCACGACCGAGTGGCACGTGCACAGCATGCACATGGACGCCGATGGGATAGCGCGTGAAAAAAAGAACAGGGAGATGGGCTTCCACTGATTGTGTCTATATAAATGTCAACGCCAGATTTCATGAGGGTTGGGTGGGTTGGACGTAATGAGGTATGCACGGCACCGTCAGCCCCGGCATTGGTTATCGGAGTTTGGAGAGACTATTCCTTAAGCGTCTAACAATACCCTGAAGAGCGTGGATTGGTAGTCACTGGGTTGGGAAATTGCCTTTCGTTTCTTTAATTCTTTTTCTCTCGTTTCCCTTGAACATTTCTATGGGTTGTTAACTTTGCACATTATCCTAAGATACCATACAATAGACAAAACGACCTACGTCTTCTTTGCTCAGAGTTTGTCCAAACCGTCAGCAGATATACCTGCCCGTTCTCTCGAGAATAGTCTTGTCGAAGACTTATCGAAAAGGATAGTATCACAGATATCAGGGCAAGGCTCGTGGGAGCAGTTGGGAGTTAATAGAGCAGTTCACTAAGGTGCCTAGTATTTAAGAGATTACATGCAGGCCAAGGAGCGGGTTGCTAAGAGAGCTTAGCGGATAGGTCTGACAGATAGATAGAATACCTGGTGGGATAGAACTATGGTCCTGTACGCTCTTTTCAAACCTTTTATTTTGTTCAGCAGTATTCACAGTTCAATACATCCTTCAAGATAACTGCGTGCCTGGGTTCCAAACTCCTCAGGATGTATCACAATCAAGCAACAAGAGACAAGCCGCACGGCAGGTGGCCGCATGTGGGACGCGGGGGCGTATGGAGCCCATCATCTAGGATCTAGAAGGTTGGCAGAGCAATCCAGAGATCCCTCAAGACTTGAGGAGACGACGGCTAATTAGAGCAAAGATGGAGTTTAGCACGTCGGTATCTCCAAACGCTGTTGGTGACGACTGGCGAAGTCACCCTTGAGGCACTTGTTGCTCCGGCAGCATGCTGCTGCTGCCACTTGAAGCCAGGCAAACCCTGACAACAACATGGAACCCTGCTTCACGGTGAAAAGAGCGACTGAAGTGAGATGGGTGGAAAACGAGTCTATGGTGGAGTCACCAGAGATCAAAGGCTAGTCAGAAGGCAGTGAAGAAGAGAGGGATTGCCCATGATACCTAACGAATCAATAGGGACCAATATTTACGTGGACCTGACCGGAGCTGATGTTCCGTTTGGGAAAGCTTCTTTTCTGGATGACGGCGGCACCGGCGGTCTGGATCCTTCTCAAAACAAGGTCTATGATTGGTATGTTGGTGGTAAAACATGGAGAGATGCAGGGTCCAGGATCGCCCAAACTGCCGCTAGCGATTTTGATCCCTGTAGCTGAGGGTCGGACGTTGACCCGCCAGCTGAACATCATCGATGGCGGCTCAAGAAGTTCACTGCATGCGTTGTCAATACTTTCCAACTTTAATTTCCGCCCCCTAATCGTTTTCCGTCCGATGACCTACTTTTGCGACATGCCGAGGTTGTTTGAAGGCACAATTTTGAGCAAACATTGAATGTCATAAACTAAAGTTATGACGACCTGAGTCGAACCTCTAACACTTCACACAGTCGGGGATCCGTTCTTATCTTATCAATATGATAGTCGTGCCTTCCTTCCTGAGACATTACAGGACAGGGCAGGTGGGGGATGGAAAACTCGTTCGATAGGCATTAACTAATAAAATTATCTGTCTTGTCTAAACTTTAAGCACTGCAACCACCGTCTAATTAACATGAACCAAAACATCAACCAGAAATCTTCTCCAACTTCCAAGTATCACGCCTCCAACCGAAGTAAATACAAGAACTTCCCATCCGAATTAGAGCATAGCAGCAAGGACACCACCGACAACAGCGGCGGCACCCCAGCTCGCCATCATCCTGGCGGACCCGGCCGTCACAGGCTCAGTGATCTGAGCCGGAGGAGGAACAGCGGTGGGGATGGGGTTGGTCCTGTTCTGGCCACCGTGCGAAGGATGTGTAGGGACAGGGGGGATGCCAGTTCCAGGGAGGTAGGGAACTTGAGTGCCAGGAACTTGGGGGACCTGAGTAGCCGGAACTTGGGGAGCATCGATGCCCGGGAAATGAGGAACATCGGTTCCTGGGACATGAGGAACATCGGTGCCAGGGACGCGGGGAACACCGGCGCTGGGAAGATGAGGCACACCAGTGCCAGGGGCCTGAGGCACAGTCGCCAAGGTCGTGGGCTGCCCGGGGGCAAGTCCAGTGCCAGTGGGAAATGGAGAAGCAGTGCAGCTGCATCCGGGGACCGTGACAGGGGCGGGAAGTGGCTCAACCGGAGTGAGGGTGACAACGACAGGTGGCTTGGATGGGTTGACGGCAGGGAATGTGTAGGTGGCGGTCGTCTGAGGGCAAATCGAGGTGGTCGCCGTGATGACCTGGGTGACAATGGTGACGGAGCCCACGGGGCACTTGGGAACAGAGGGAGGACACGAGGTGGTGGTCGACGTCGAGGTCTCGGTGTAAGTGATGGTGAGCAGAGGAGGAGCAGTGGTGGTGATGGGGAACGAGGCAGTCTCGACGGCAGAGGTCTCGATGGCCGAGGTCTCAGTCGCAGTGATGGATGGCTCGGCAGCCGAGGTCTCGGTGGCCGACTCGGTAGCGGTCTCAGTAGCAGACTCAGTAGCAGACTCATACTCTGTCTCACACTCGCTTTCTTCGGCTTCAGTAGCAGTTTCCGTCGCGGACTCGGTGGCAGACTCGGTAATGGCAGTAGCCTCCTCAGTGGTGATAGTGGCCTCCTCGGTGGCGGTGGTGGTAGCCTCCTCAGTGGTGACGGTGGGCTCTTCAGTGGTGACAGTGGCCGCTTCTTCTGTAGTGGTTGAGGTCTCGGTTGTGGTGGGTGAGGTCACTGGAGCTGGGCAAGCACCAGTCACCAATGGGACAGCATTAGCACCGATACCAATGGCGACAAGAGACTGAGCACCGCAATCAGCGGACTGCGCGAGATGGATGCTGCGGTTGTCTTGATCAAACACGACGTAAGCAGCCCTGAGGAAATTGGCACCAAGCACAGGAAAGCTGTCCTCATAAACTCCCAGAAGACAGGTATTTGTGTCAGGGACACGGGACACAAAGTCAGTGAAGGGGACGTTAATGACCTTCCCAGCGAAGATGAAGTTGACGGATCCGCCCTCACCCTCGGTAGGGCAGTCAATAACCAAAGTCCCATCATCATTGGCAGTCGCCGAAGGGAAAGCCGCAACAAACTGGTTGTAGATGGACGAAGGAAGGGCAGTAAGACTTGCGCCGCTGTCGATCACAAACGGCTGACCAGCACCACCATCAGGCTTGGCCCAAGCATCAACGACAGACCCATCCGCCTTGTTGACAGAGAGACCATCCAGACGAATCCAGTATCTGGTCCATCCATCGGGAGATTGGGCCGCAGGGACAATGGGAAGCTTGGTCAGCTCCCCGCTGAACTTGTTGGTATCAATACCGCCGAAGATGACTGAGCCGCTCTGGCTTGCGAATCCTTTCACGTCCAAACTCCAAGCGCGGCTGCGAATGTGTCCTTGAGCAACCAGACTGTCGAGAACTAAGGGATAACCATTGGCCCAGCCCGAAAGAGATGGGCCGAGGCCGAGTATGGCGTTCGTCGGCCCGTTACTATTGTAAGCAACACCAAAGATCTGCTGGGTGATCCTGGCAGCTACAAAACACGTCCGTCAGTCAAATCTGAGGGATGAATCAAACATGGGGGGGAGAGCCTACATTCAATGCCAATGTAATCAGACACATATTGAAAGTCAACAAAACCATTATCGCGAAGCTGCAGAGCGCCTTGCACACCAAGATCAATGAGGGTACTCGACATGGTAAACCTCGGTTGGCTGGAGCAAAAGGTTGGATTGGTCGACGTAGCACATCGCGGGTTAGCGAAGAGTTCGGATTGTGTGGTATCGATTTGGACAGGCACAGATTGACCCGGTGTTCCGAACTTGAGGTTGATCGTGTATAAAGTGCCCGCCCGCTTTGTCGACGAGGCGGTTGCCAGTTGTCTCTTGGAGTGCCTGCTGAAGAGCGAACCACCCTCTTGGGCATACAGAGAGTGACGGACCAATCCAGACGGCTGCACTGAGGCATTGTCGGTCGCAAGAGCCGCAGCCGGAAGGAGGGTGAGAAGCGACAAAAGTTTGGAGGAAGGCATGGCGAAATGCAATCAATGAGTGACGGGAGCAAGCTGGGAAAGAATGGAACGGACAGAAATGTCCTTGGATCAACGAATGAATGACAGCTGCTTGGCCTGAGAGGGAGGACAGGAGCTGGCATCGGGGTTGGCCATCATGTTTATACTCATTATACGTGTATGCCAGTTGATCAAGCAGGGAATCCTTGGCAAAACATCTTCTGGAGGTCTGGACTCTTGAAGTCAATAAACAGGGGGCCGTTCAGGGGTTCAGCTCGTCAGCGGACATTTAGTGTCCAGCTGTGCGCGCTAACCAAAACTGGGGACGGCGGTCAATAGCGGCTGGAGCGCACAACAGCAAATCGCAAGGGGACCTGCATTGAACCAGCTGGTTGGGAACAACCTGGGGATGTCGGGGATTTTACTCCGTCGGCCACGGCCGTTCACCGGCGCCGAAAAGTCCCACTATTCCGGAATGTCAACCGGAGAACGGATCGGCACGTCACTAGAGGATCCGAGAGTGGCGCGGGTAACCTCATTGAACGCGAGGAATGCGAACGGAATGTGGCGAAGCCTAACATAGCCACGGCCCACATGACACCCTCGAACAAACGTTGCCGAGCCCTGCACTAAACTTTATAACAACGTCACGCCTATTTCCTTGGTATGCGAAAACTAGCAAGACAGCAAAAAGTCCAACGCTTGCTGTTTTATCTTCTCAGCACCCAAATTTCCGCTTCCCTTCACTATGGGTCATCTCTCAGGGTACGACCGACACATGGAACCCAAGGCCACGCCAGATCTCTCCATTCATGTCCATGCCCCGACCGCGGACAGAACTGTATTCTTCCCCGGCGACACGATAGCCGGTCAAATCCGCAGACAGAACCACATTGTCCGCCCAGAAGTATGGCTAATCATCCATCTTCAGGGCCGGTCCGTCGCCCGGGTTCAGAAAAAAACTGGCACCGGGCAGAGCGAGATCACGCACACCTACCACACCCAGTACACCCTCTTCCCGCCCCGGCAAGTGGTCTGCATCAACGGCTCCCCGGTGCACATCCCTCCAGACAACCCCGAAGGCCAAGCATGGAACTTTCAAATGCAGATCCCCAGCCACTGCTGCAGCCCTCGGCTGGTGGGCGCGACAATGAAGAGCGGGTGGTTCGCGCACAACAAGCAGGATCCACAGATGGCGTTCATTCCGCTTGACAGCCAGCTGCCTCCGGCGCTGCCATGCTCACTGTGGTCATATCAGGGGAGGTCTTCGGAAAATCAGACGACCTGGGTCGAGTACTGGCTCGAGGCACATCTCTACGACGTCTCGCCCTATCAAGGGAATGTCAAGCATGTGGCGAAAGCGCGGATGCCGGTTACCATATACCCAGAACCTCTTGCTGGAGTGCAGCCGATCCGGATGCTGAGGTTTTGGTCGCCGAACCAGGTGGTACGCTCACAGAGACTGTTAGCAGGGCGCGAGGCAGACAAGTTGAGTTTCAAAGAGAAGATGTTCAAGATGGTGAGGAGTTCAAGGGTGCCGAGACTGGGACTGAGGGTTATTGTAGATTTGCCTGGGGGGATACAACTCGGGGAGCTGGTTGGTTTGAGGTTAGGTTTATGGAGGCTGCAGGAACCTACCAGTGGGACGGGGGATGACAGCGAGGAAGACGAGATATATCCTGATGAGAAGAAGAAGGGCAAGATGAAGAAGAGAGAAGAGGCAGAATCAGATAACCGACCAGATCATCAACAAGGAGAGAGCTCGGCACAGCAACAGCAACAAGAACCTGCAGAACTCGGTCACGACGTCAAGGTCCGTTTGACGAGCCTCAAAATCAAGATTCAAGGCACTACTTATGTCTCGGTCAAGGGGTCCGTGCTCAACAAATACGATCTTACCAAAGACAGCGCCATCGCAAGGCTTGTGCTTTCTGCACCAGCGCTCAGCCTCCCAGGCGGCGATGGCAACGGCATCGAAATCCCCTTTGTTTCTGAGGAAAGCCTGGCAGATCAGCGGCGATCGCAGCAAGTAGATGCCCCACCGCCAGCATATGACTCTGGAAAGGGCAAGGCGAAAGACTCGGGGAAGATGATAGATTTGGGAGCGTTGCTGGGGATAAGATTCAACATGAAGTGGTTTGAGATTTGCGGGAACAGATACCCGGTGGAACATTACAGCAGTGGCAGTTGGAGCATGAGAAAACCTGGGAATTTGGTTCCGGATTTTACGACGTACAATATCAGGAGGACGCACTCGCTGGTGGTGAAGCTGGGGTTGGAGGTGGCGAAGGAGAAGGTTGAGGTGAGGTTTGAGAGGGGTATTGAGGTGTTGGGTGCGACTGGATATTCTTCATGAATTCTTTTGCGGGACGATTTGGATGTGTTTTTCTGGACAGAGTTTGGATACCGCTTTAGATACCCGGTGCTGGGGCGTTGGATGTGGTTTCTGTCACGCTTTGTTTCCATGATTCATGAGCAGAGGTTACCTGCTTCTATTAGATATTAATGATCTCTGGGTGAATATCACACTACATACTTCAATCCCTCAGCTTCAAGTCATAACCTTTACCTATATCCCTGACCATCCATCTCAACAGCGCCATGCGCCCTCGTATCGTTAGACATCTCGTGAGCGTGGACCGGCCTCTCCCAAGCAGACGGTAGCTCCTTTAGTGCAGTGCCGTAAACATAGGTATTTAGTGCTATGGTTTCCATCTGCCTCGGTGACGGTAGTGCTCCAATTTGACTGACTCGAGTTACGATTTTCGGGGCTCTGCCGCTGCGTTTGTTTGTACTTCTTGAGTTTGTAGCCCATCACCGCCACTGCGACTACTACGAGAGCACCGCAGACCGCTCCGACCGCAATGCCTGCTTTGGCCGCTGCGGTGAGATTCTCTTGTGATTGCAGCGCCGTGGGCGGAACTTCGGATTGCCTGGTGTCTGCGAAGTCGGGCGTGATGAATGGGCTTCCCGAAGTGGTGGCCGTTTTGGGTGTGGTGGATTCTGTTTTGGCTTGCGGTGCGGACGTTGAGACGACAGGTGTCGATGTTGCCACGAGAGCCTCCAAGAAAAGAAATCTCTGGGACGACTCCAACCATTCAGCCCAGATCCGCGGCTGTGAAGGGAACACGTCGAAGCGACCAATCCCACTGTCGCAATAGCCTGCGTTTTGGGGGCAGCAAAAGGAGGTGTCTGTGCCGGTGACGTCGAAGCACGAGACAATGTCGCCTGGTGTTCCGTTGCCGCTGGTTTGGGGCATTCAGAGGATGGGAAGGACGGGTCGGTGCAGGAGCCCCTCATGAGCCTGTCGTCTCGAGGTCCGCGGCAATAGTGGTTGTCCATGCAGACGTATCCCTCTTCGCCGTTGCAGCAGAATGATGCGCCATCGTATGTGTCTGGGTTGCATGGGGAGTCGTTGCGGGCTTCGCTGCCGTTGGGGTAGTAGTATTTGTTGATGGCTGCCCCCTTTTGCGAGGAGCGATAGTTTTGGGACCCCCCGATTTATCTTTTGGGACCCCCCCCCCCCAATTATCTTTTAAGCCTTTCAACTATCTTTTAAAGCCTTTTAACTATCCTTTAAAACTTTCTAATTATCTTTTAAAACCTTTTAACTATTTTTTAAAACCTTTTAACTATCTTTTAAGCTTTTTAACTATCTTTTAAAGCCTTTTAAGTATTTTTTAAAGCCTTTTAATGATTTTGCAAAGCCTTTTAACTATTTTTCAAAGCCTTTTAATTATCTTTGAATACCATATACCCACTTTACAGTACTAATTATTTTATCTAAGACGTATATAGGTCGGGGGGGGGTCCCAAAAGATAAATCGGGGGGTCCCAAAACCATCGCTCTTTGCGAGACGGCGCCGTGGTGTGTTAGGAGGGTAAGTGAGAGGAGGAGGAACTGGAGGGGCTTCATTGTGACGAACGCAACTATTAGCTATAGGAAGTTATCGAAGAAGTAAGAAGAAAAGAAAACCGATGGTCAAGGAAAGGATCAACAGCCTGGGTGGAAGTCTCTATTGCGCAGGCACGGGCGCAATTACAAGAGTGCGATCTTCGCATCCCCGGCAGCGGTTTCAGTTCCGCTTATGCTTCGATAGGGTGCTGTCGATGACAGCCTTACTGAAGCTGGCATAATCATTGGCTCGTGGGATTTCTCCGCTGGTCTCTACGGCTTCGGGATAGCACCAATCTTCAAGTTGCGACCTGAAACCATATTAGCAGTGATGATTATCGGGAGGCATGATTGTTGTATAGCTGGACAAGTAGGCGCGCTGACGTGAGACCGAAACGTCGACCTACCATCCATAGGGTTGAGTGACCCACAAATTCACCAGGAATGAAAGGGAAGGAATATTGACGACGGCGAGGTTGATGATGCAAGGCGTGATCAGGATTGGTGGTGCCAAGATTGCCCTCCAGCACCCGCTGGGCCCACTTTTATCCCCACCTGCCTTCCAGGTTCCCAGCTGCCAGGTGGTTTTCTCCGACGTAGTAAACAAAGTACACAAAGGTTGAATAGCCAAGAGCTATGCTATAAAATCGTTATCTGAGTTTCTTGAGTGCCGCTCAAGAATGTCTCCAAAGTCCCATTGTGAGTAACCTCCAACAGCCCGACTCGAGTGTAGGTATTCGGGACGGATTGCACCTCTCGCAGGACTAGGGACTTGATGCTGATGGTGCTAGTGTCCACGCTGTTATGACCTAAAGCAAGCAGGTGATAGCATTCTTGTCCGTCTATTTCAGGATATTCGCGAGTCTCGGTTTCAATGTCCGGTAGCATATCGCCAAGGTACTGATTGTCGCGACCTGCGCGGCTGTCGGTCACTCGCGGCATTTTCTTGCTCCATCTACTCTTGCAGTCCCAGCTCATGCTCGCTTGAACGGGTATCAAGAATCCAATCAGCGTAACGTGACCGGACCGAACTGGCCCAAAGCGATTCGCGGTCGAGGGCTCTGTTGTGCATTCTACAATGCGGGCGTGTAAGTCGAGAGGGTCCAGAATGAAGTCCACTGCCCCGGTAACTGAAGCCCACGACCAGGTCGGGGCATAATACTCGGGATGTCTTTTGGAACTAGAGACCGGGATGCTCGTGTCCATTTCGTGACTCCTAATCCACAATAGTTGCTGAGGAAGACCACGCCGCCATAAACCAGCACAATAGGTGTCGTTTTCAGAAAGTTCCCAATAGGTAGCGATACCCGATAGCGCAGGAAGACGGTCCGAGATAAATGTCAACTCGCGTTGGGTATATGCCAACACGATACGACACCACACCTCGCTGTTTTTGTCCTGTGTGCATGAGGGATCAGGTGCCGGGGCGGATGTCTGGCGGCCCGGTGCATCCCCTGTAGTAAAGGTCGATAAATCAAAAGTGCGCACTGACAGTGAGTTCATTGAAGGGGGAGAACACTCGCAAGCGTTGTAGGTCGCGCAACGCCACTGCAGCTCGTCTTGTGTATAATACAAGATACGGCTAGCCAGCCTCTCCTCCTGATAAGTCCACGCACGCTTCTCAAGCGGCTGTCCTAGGCCCGTCATCCAGCCATGCACACTCTGTGCGGCCCGCGTAGTCCTGCGGCTATCGACATAGCTCCTTCTATTCCGTCTTGCGTAAGCAGTACTCTTCCCGCCGTCAGCTTCTGGGCCACTGCACTCAATAGGCAAAACACCCTCAACGCTCGCGGCACGAGAGCCCAGAAAACAACCGCCATCGCCATCGGCCGCACCGCTAGCCGCAATAACAAAGAAAGCATTGGCATATACGGTCGTCATTTTCGATGCTTCGATAGCCCAGTCTTGGGCGTCACCCTGGATAATACAGAGAGAATCGATCCATAGGTACCGTATACCTAGGCGGCGAGTAATTATAACAGCGTCTTGGAATGTTTTGGTCAGCTTATTCCAGGGTATTTCGGTTTGGAACTGGTCAAGGTTATCCGCTGTCATTTTGATGGTTCTCGTAGCTTTCTCCGGTGGGCCCCAACAATGGCTAAGGGCGACATATCGTGCCGACTCGTTCTGCGGAATATGAAGGCGAAGTCGAGGCGGTTGCTCCGCTACTCCTAAATCAATGACTCGCGTGGGGAGCAGTTGGGGGCTGCTATCACGGCATCTCTTGTGGTTATTAATGCAGTCGTTGATCCAGCCGTCGGCCAAGGCGAAACAATCATTGGAAGAAGAATCGATTGAGACTTCGGCGGATGGTCCGATCCAAGAGTATGAGGTCGGGGAATTGGAATGACAATATATATCAAGCAGCTTGCGGCTGCCTTCATGGTCGAGGTAAATCACCTCCAATGGTCTTCCATCGTCCTGCAGCAAGTCCACTCGGCCGTCTTCTTTGCTCAAATTTGGTATGGCGTGCTCCAGGGCTTTCCAGAGTAATTTGCAGGAAGAGCAACCATTGTTAACAGAGACAGTAAGATCTTCAGTCTCGAAACTTATCCTGTCGGTGTCCGAGGCGTTTAGGCCCCAACACACTTCGCAGGTCGACGCAGACATCACAAGTTGGCTGATCTGTTGGCGAATGATAGATGGAGCTACAGCTTACTCGCGGAGAATGGGAACTGAGTCCTGGAGTTAGGTCTAATGCGGCATTATTGTACGGGGCTAGGTCAGCTACATCTGAGGGGCCCCGAAGATCACGTGATATGACCCACATGTGCTGTGGGCTTTTTGAGTTAGCTGGTGGTCGCCTCACATCCCAAGTGGTGTCGTCATACACTTGCACATCCACCCTCATGACCATGATCAATAATAGGCAGCTCGGAAACATTTCCTCATACCTGCCAATGAGGCAATTGGAGTTCCCAAGCCGTCTGAAGCCTCCTTGATATTTTCAAGTTGCCCAGACAGTCATACCACCCTCCGTCGGTCGCCCAAGACGCACTTATATCTTTCCCAGCTCCTCCAATTGTAATTGCGCAATGGCACTCAAAATCCTCTCCCTTTCCTCGCGAACAACGGCTAGAGCAATTCAAAGAAAGCTCCTAACAAAACAATCAGCAACATCACGCCTGCCACTGCCCGTATGTGGTGACGTCATCAGACCATCAACTTCACCCATCGCAGTCGCCTATATGCACACAGCTTCACCTCGGACGAACACCACCACTTCCTCCTCTTCCTCCTCTTCCCGTAACCTCTCCCCAAGACTTCAATTCTTCCCCCGATACTCTCAAGTCAGCCAATTTCCCCTCGTAGCAACCATGGCCACTATTGCCAGCTCAAACCCGCAGCACTCGATGCAGACCTCGGGCGCCGCCGACTCGGTCTGGGTCCACAAGGTGCCCTACGATCAATATCCCAAATTTCACACCCTTGACCGCGACTTGGAGACAGACGTGGCGATTATCGGCGCTGGAATCTCCGGCATCACAACCGCCTACGAACTCGTTCGCCGTGGCAAGAATGTTGTCATGCTCGAGGCGCGTGATGTGCTCTCTGGTGAGACGGGTCGCACATCCGGCCATCTCACCAACGACCTGGACGATGGCTTCGTTGAGATTGCCAAGAAGCATGGAGAGGGCGGTGCCAAGATCGCCTCGGAGAGTCACGCGTGGGCGAGGGACAGGATTGGAGAGATCGCCCAAGAGCTTGGGATAGAGTGCGAGTATCGACGTTTGCCTGCTTATGATATCAGCCAGTTCCCAGTTGGGCATGAGAAGCATGACCAGGAGATCAGCGAGCTGAAACAAGAGACTGAGATGCAGAAGAAGATTGGGATGCACACTAGGTTCGACGTGAGTTGATTCTCTGTCCGGAAATAGAAGTATGGTTTGAAACTGATGCTGACAATCCGACCATTGAACAGCCGAACTTGAAAGTCAAAGGTTGGAGTGGCAGCATTGATCAGCGAGGTGGAATGGTGGTCGACAATCAGGCGACCTTTCATCCAACTCAGTACCTCGTTGGTGTGCTGAACTGGTTGAAGCAGCAGCCCAATTTCCAGTGCTACACCCGCACCCGTGTTACGTCGGTCGCGGAGAAGGGTGTCGAGGTCCTTGGCCTAGGCCACAAGACGGTTGAAATTCAGACGGAGAACGGACACACGGTGAAGGCCGAGAATGCGGTTGAAGCGACATGCGTGCCACTGCAAAAGCTATCTGTCATTACTGAACTGGAGTTCTACCGAAGTTACTGCATCGCCATCCGTGTCCCCAAAGGCAGCGTTGAAGACTGCCTGCTGTACGACAATGCCGAGGAATACAAGTATGTCCGGCTGACAGCCTGCGACGACAAGGACGACTACTTGGTTGTTGGAGGATGTGATCACAAGGTTGGCCAGGAAGAGACGACACCACGATATGCCGAGCTCGAGCAGTGGACTCGTGAACGATTCCCACAGGCCGGCAAGATTGACTACCAATGGAGTGGACAGATCTTTGAGCCGGTTGACTTTATGGGGTTCATCGGAAAGAACCAGGGGTGCGATAAGATTTACATTGTGACGGGAGACTCTGGTGATGGACTCACACATGGCACCCTTGCCGGGAAACTGATTGCCGATGAAATCGAGGGCAACAATGTCACCAACGACTGGGCCACCTTGTACGCGCCAAACAGGAAGGGAAGTATCCTGAAGAGCCTGCCAAGTTTGATCGCGCATGACTTGCAGATCAACGCGCAGTATAAGCGCTTCTTGCAGACCGACATTACTGATATCGAGGACTTGGCCCCAGGGTGTGGTGGTGTGCTGAATCCTGTAGGTGTTTAATGTTGTTCTGATGCCTGTGGTGTGTTGCTAACAGAACCTTAGAAAACCAAGAAACCGATGGCGGTCTACAAGGATGAGGACGGTCAAGTCCACACGTACAGCGCTCTTTGTCCCCATCTCAAGGGTGTCGTCTGCTGGAACTCTGCCGAGAAGAGCTTTGACTGCCCTGTGCATGGTAGCCGCTTCTCCAAGGAGGGTATTTGTGTGTCTGGGCCTGCAAAGGCGAACCTATCGCCGATGGATAAGGGCGGGGAGGTTGATCAGGGGATTGCTGTTGGGGCCGAGTGATCATTGCATTGTGCTCGGGGCCTGGTTGGGATCTGGAATTTGGTGTTGGGCGTTTGGTGTACAGTTACGTGTAATAACCTGTACTATAACATCTAGGGCGAAACCCGAAAGAGTTAAGAAGCTGCTCTGAACCCCGTGGAAGCTACGATATACCAAGTGGTCTTTTCATAGAATGGCTAATCGACGATATTTTTAAGGGAGGTACCTAGGAACTCTAAACAGATCTTCTCGAAGTAATATGACAGGCTCGTTTCCGCCCCTGCCCAGCTCATGGAGTTCTGAGTGATTGTATTGGCATCCGGTATGAACTGGTAAGCGTCACGTGCCGAGCTGATGAAGTCAACGTAGGCGGGTAACGTGATACTGCATGAAAAAAACAGGTTCGAAGATCCACTAGGCTAAACACCATTCAATTCCATTGGCTCCAAGCTGAGGGGCAACGGCTGAGTTAATATCGATATGCCTCTCCCATGGCGACACAGTTCAACGTCACCTGTCAACTTGACCGAGGCCAAGCTCAGCTTGCAAACCTGGAAGTTACAAACCCCATGGGAACAACAGCTCACCTAATGCCTGATAGGTACCGCGACACGAATGACGGCAGTCTATAAGAATGGAGACAAGGTATGCGCCCCGTGTACGATCTCAGTCGTCACCCTTGCTGTCTTGCCTTCACCACCCGACTCGTGGCTGCACGCGTGGCTGGAACATGTAGCAGAAGGATCTAAACCCCTGACACTAGAATTCTTGTTGAGCAGTTTTGAGACTAGCGAGCCAACCCCCGAGTCAGATGAAGGTACTTCATCGCAGCCGATATACACGGCTAGAGCCGCACCAATCTCGGGACGATCAGGGCCCTTTGCCATCTTCCAACGGAGACTTCTTCGCACCTCGAGTAATCCTACACCTGAAACAAGCGCTGATTTCAAAGGCCCCCTGGGGCTTCACCTACTTCATGAACCCTCTGATCCCCGCATCGATTTTATATTTGTTCATGGTCTTGGAGGGGGTTCTAGGAAAACGTGGAGTTTTTCCAGTGAGGATGCTATGTTTTGGCCGAAAGAGTGGCTTCCAACTCAATTAGGGTTCGAAGCTGTGCGAATCCACAGCTTTGGTTATAACTCGGACTGGACCGCGAGAAAGGCGAGTTGCCTGACAGTTCATGACTTTGGACAAGCCTTACTAGCCGATATCTCCAATTCCCCAAGCCTACGCAAAAATGGAGATGTTAGTGGTCAATCTTCTTCGAATTACTGTCAGGTGCTGATTTTTTCTAGACGCCTATCGTGTTTGTGGCGCATAGCATGGGAGGTTTGGTCGTCAAGAAAGTAAGCGTTCTGGAATACTGCTTGGAGTAAAACATTAAACTAATACTCCCAGGCTTATCTGCTAACTTTACACGATCCGACATACAATGCCACCTCAAAGCGATTTCATAGCATGTACTTCCTTGGTACCCCCCATCGTGGAGCTGACTCTGCCCAGTTTGCCAAACTTCTCCGGTACATAGCAGGGAATGGAGTCAAGGCCTTCGTTGAGGACCTTGTTCCTGGAAATCGGATGGCTGATGCAAGTCTTCATCCTATCTATGAATCTGTCTAGGAAGTGAAAAGCACTGACAGGCAATCCTAGCAAATCAATGATGACTTTCGCCACGTTTGCGACAAACTGCGGATCTGGTCTTTCTTCGAGACGATTCCGATGAGCTTTGGTCTTGTCGTGAAGAAAGACTCTGCAGTATTTGGTAAGTAAACCACTTCGGTATATTGCCAATTATTATCAAGAAAGATAATTCTGATAAAATCACAGGCCTTCCAGGAGAACGTGTTCGGTACATGGAGGCCGATCACCGTCATCTTTGCAAGTTCAGCAGCCCCACCAGTTCAAACTACATCCTCTTATATAACGCCTTTCTTTCCACTATTAGGGATCTGCAAGATAACGGTAGGTGAAAGCGCGCTCTCATGAGATGAAATCTCTCAACTAATACCAGGACCTGTACAGAGCTGCTTCCGGTGAGGGACCGCTATCGATCACAGTTGAAGCGAATATCCTCTTTCCTCCGCGTCAATCAAAAACCGGAATCCATTTTACTAGCTCTTCAGCAAAAACAGCACCACGGTTCGTGCCAGTGGTTGACCGAAAGCAATGTCTTTCAAGCCTGGATCGATGGCAAAGAGAACCCGGAGGCGGACGACGTACAGATTCCCAGAGCGAAAAGATACTTTATGGACCTTTCTTTTCCGGTTCTTTGGTTATCCGGCCGACCAGGGACAGGCAAATCCATTGCTACGAGTCATATCATCAATTACCTCGGATCTCGTAATCTTGATTGCAGCTTCTATTTTTTCAGACCAGACGATCCGCTTGGAGCTACATCGGCATCATTGTTGCGGTCACTAGCACTCCAGATGGCCGAGTCGAGTCACCAAGCTAGGCAAGCTATCCTGAACATGATTGATGAGGAGATTGCGATTGATCACGAAGATCACTATGGCCTTGTGGACAAGCTGTTTATCAAGGGTATTCTTAGGGCTGACTTTTCAACGCCACACTTTTGGGTCATAGATGCAGTTGACGACTGCATGAAGGAGTCATTGCCAATGTTCATTTCGATGATATCCAAACTTCACAAGACAATCCCGCTCCGCATTCTTTTGACAAGCCGTCCCGGAGGACACTTGGCGAAGCTCTTTGACAGCGAGAGAACCCGATTCGCGGTACAGCAGACGGGACTGTCAGGCTCCCTCCAAGATATCCAACGCTTTGTGCGCTCCAATTGTCCCCAATTGGGTGACGGCCAGGTTCGCGAGACATTTATTTCCAAGCTGATATCGAAGTCAAAGGGGAGCTTTCTGTGCATTTCCTTAACGATGGCCAGGTTAGAGGATTTGTATAGTCTTGAGGAGATGGACCAGGCTTTGATGACGATGCCCGCTAAAATGGACTCGCTTTACTCACGGATCACCAAATCCCTCGAGAATTCGGCAAGCTATCAACTCGCAAGGTGCGTACTGGGGTGGATCATCTGCGCCAAACGACCGCTTCTAGCTCAGGAACTCTATGAGGCTGTGAAACTCGATATCGGCCTCACTCTGGCGATAGCTCCAACCCATCTTGAATTCATCACTGGGCATCTAGTGTCCGTGGATAAAGAGACCAGGGTTCAAATGGCACATGATACAGCCTCGATTTTCCTCACTCAACAGCGAGATGGACTATGGATCAATGGAAAAGCGACGCATGCGAGGATACTCGAGATCTGTTTGACAACTCTATGTGGGAACCAGTTTGCCCCTCCAAGAACTTCCCGGGTATTGTCAGACACAACATCAAACATCTCTCCCTTCTCAGAATACGCTGCAGCTGGTTTCGCGTTCCATCTGGGCCAGAACCCCGTACCATCCAAACCCTCAAATCAGCTTTTGAGAAAGTTTCTCCAGTCCAATGTCTTGACATGGATTGAGATGACTGTTAAATCTGGAGGAGTCCTTGCACTTCAGGAGGCAAATCGCTGGCTAAAGAACTACCGGTCAACACAAGCTGTCAGTTTAGGGAGCGACAACCTCGAAGATGACTCTCTGGCAGCCTGGGTCACAGATATCGACCATATCACTGCGGAATTCCATTCTTGCCTTCGGTCGTCACCTCCATCAATTCACTTTTTGATCCCTCACTTATGCCCGCCTAAATCTATAATCAACCGAGTATTTACGCACAACAATAAGCGGTTTAGTATCAAGGGGCTTGGGCGGATAGGATGGGGCGATCGGTTGACATGTCACCTGTTCCAAGAATACCCTACAGCAATTGCTTGCGGCGGCCAGTTCTTGGCCGTCGCGCTTTTAGGTGGCCGAATCCTGATTTATCACCACATGAAGTTCAACACATTGAGGGCTATCGATACAATCTCCCACGGAACTGACGTAAGATATCTTGCATTCAATTCTGATTCATCCTCTTTAGCGTCTTACGGTAACCATAAACTCATACTTTGGGATGTGCGCTTGATGCATGGGCCATTTCCCTGCGTCTGGTCACGATCTATCAACTTCTCCCCTTGTCATCTGTCTTTCAAACCGGGTGGCAGATTTGTTGTGCTCACGGACGCCTCACAAAAAGCCGTCGTCAGTTTTGACACATCAACTGGTTTGAAACAAGTGCTCTCACTGAGCACCGACAAGGACTCAGATTGTTCAGATGACCAACCAGTTGGTAACAACAACGCCACATCCACGCGCTGGTTTTGGGCTGATAGGCTTGAAGTCAGTTCCGCTCACGATCTTGCTGCTGTGGCTCAAGGTGGTGCGAGAGTTGAGTTGTGGGACTTGGAGACTGTGGAGAGAATCGGATATTTCGAAAGGCAAGGAATGAAGAGGGACATTGTGCTTGGAATTGTGTTCAATCCCATTTCGGCCCTAAACCTTGTAGCGGTGTCCTACTATGACGGCGACCTCATTACTTGCAATCCCTGGACCCTACAGACAGTGGCCGAATACAGGGGGCATGCTCTATCCTCATCTCCCCCAAAAGCAACCTCCGATGGCCGTATTCTCGCCAGTGGAGCAGAAGATGGGTCAATACATATTCTTTCATTCAAAACACTTCAACTCTTATACTACCTCCCGCCGTTCGATGGAGATCAAGATAGCCCGACTTCTAGCCTTGCGTTTTCAAACGATGACCTACTCCTGTATGATATCCGTCTTCGACGCTGCAATGTCTGGAACCCTCCAGCTCTGAAATCTGGGGTTAGTGAGCAGCAGCCAGAGTTGAATATCAGAGGCAAAACTGTATTCGAAGCGGAAAAAGATGCAGATACGTCGTCCCCTGTTAGGCAGTCTTCGATATCATGTATTATCACTTCCAACACGTCCTCGCTTACCCTCATCCGAGAAAATGGGACGGGAGAAAGATATGACATCGATACGGGTGTATTCGTCAGCGAAACCCGGCTTTATTCCGCTCGAATCAAGACGCACAGTAGCTGGGACTGGAACGGGGCCAAAAATATGCTCTGCAGTATCGATGGTCCCCACGGTCGATGTATCGTCCACCTTCTTGATCAGGAAGGAAGGGGCTATCCATCTTCGCGTCGAGTCATTTGGCGGTCCGATTGGACGAGGTGTCTCCCTGGAATGCAAGGCGTAGAAACTCTTAGAGGTGTCATGATAAGCCCCGATGGTACTCATGTCCTGGTTACGTTTCCTGAGGCGGCCAAGTTGGTCGCTATCGAGAACAGGAACGAACCTCCCAGTCTAGAACCCTTCATAAAGCTCAAGGCTTTCTGGGCAACAGACCCACTGGAACCATCCCGTCTACTCGCCATCGAGGGGAGTAAAGCGCACTTGTTCCGATGGACCACCCTCGAGAGAATCTCTGGGCCCGTTGAGTTCAACATTCCTGCGTCATTTCCAGAAGGAAGCCTAGAAAATGCAGGCGCATGGGCTACACATCACAAATCACACTACTTTGCATTTCTTACGCATACGACCGAAAGGAGCACGGCAGCCAACGGCTTTGCTGTTCTTGATACATCTAGATTGTTCACCAATCTCGAGGAGGGCTCGGCCACACCGTTCCAATATCGAATCTTCAAGGGCCTAGAAGCAGTTAGTATTGTTGGTCTTCTCCGATCTACCATATTCTTCCTAGACTTAGACCATTGGGTGTGCTCTATCAACGCCAAGAGGCTGGATGAAACAACATCCATTGCAATATCGGAATCTGGACATGGACGATTTCCACTTCCGTTCTTGGACCTGAGCACTCGCCGCTTTAACCTGAGTAGAAGTGGAGAAGCCCTGAGCAGGGATGAGCAAAGCCCTGAGCAGGGTAAGCAAGGCCTGAGCAGGGTGAGCAAAGCCCTGGGCAGGGTGAGCAAAGCCCTGGGCAGGGTAAGCAAAGCCCTGAGTAGGGTGAGCAAACTCTGAGTACGGTGAGCAAACCCTGAGCACGGTGAGCAAGGCCCTGAGCAGGGTGAGCAAAGCCCTGAGTACGGTGAGCAAAGCCCTGAGCACGGTAAGCAATGGTTAAATCCACCTAAGACCAGGCTATACTGGAGGTAGACTATGGCAGAGCTGTTAAGGTTCCCCCCCTTTTTTCTCTTCGCCCCTGAGCTTAGGTAGGCTTAACGTATATTATAAGCGAGTGACCCATATAAGCGAGTGACCCACTTCCCACCACACCGTAACAAACTATCCTCAATTATACCGCAACAACACTAGGAAGCAACTACAATTATATTAGAAACGGCTGAATCAGATGATTCCCCAGCCTCCTGGCAAGTGCGCGCGTTATGGCCAGGCTTGCCGCACACACCACAGCACCGAACCCTCGCACGATCTCCCCCTGCATTACTACTATCCGGCTGCGTTTCTTGCACTCCCTCCCTATCCACGGCCTTCTAATCCAGTAAATCCTATACCTCTTATATAGTAAGTGACCCTCTAAGCTTCACACGTGTTTTTTTGGCTCTCCAGCGTTTACTTAGTACCTCATTAACCTTACGGAGCGAAGAAATCTCTACACGAAAGAAAGCTACTTAGTATATTATAGCCGTTATACCCTTAGTAAACTGGTCTACCGTAGTTAATATTGAAATCGAGGAGCTATTTTAATAGTTAGTAATACGAGTTTTAATAAGCGTTAACTGTAAGTTGGCTTCTCGAGGGTTATGTAGTATTTAGGAGACCTAAGGTTATATAGTACTGGGCCGTGAGTTTAGAGGTATTAGTATACGAAGCTTTATATCCAGCTTAGAAAGCACCTTCTCTAGATTATATAGTATAAGGCTAGTACTTATAAAGCTACCCTATATATTCTTCTCCGTTATAAAGGTAAAGAAGGCCTCGTAAAAGGTATAAAGAAATTCGAGCTTACTTATATAGTTAATATATATATATATTAAATCCTCGATTTAGCGACTATACGCTTATTTTAACGGCCTAAAATAGCTAATATTGAGTAACTAAAGGAGGTAGGAAGAGTGTAGAGGTATATAGAGTATAATAATATTATTTTACTAGTAGTGGCGTTTGAATTTAATTGAGTAGTAGTTTTCGTAGCCGTCGAGGATTAATAATCGGTATTTGCCCTTTATACGAAACGCTATATAATAATCGAAGTACTTAATTTAATCTAAGCCTACTGTATTAGTAGTCCAGCTATTATCGGTAATTACAATACGCTAGATAAATGGTAAATTATACTCGGTATACTAGTTAGTAAGGTAGTACTATACGGCTAAGATATTAAAAGGAGGGATAGCCTAGCCGAGGATATTAACTCTCTAGATTACCGTTACCTATTCGCAGTTACTAAACTAGGCCAGTTTCGCCTTACTAAAGCCGTTTAAGGTCGTAACTACTATACCCGCGAAGATAATACCCATTATAAACCCAGTCTCGTCGAAGTTATAAATATCGTTATCTATAATACTATACTTAGCCTTAGTATTCTATATAAATGCAAACCACTCGCTAATAACCTTCGGATCTTTATACTTAGTCCTCTAATAGTCATATCTACGCGTAAAACGCGTACGGAACTATAACTAGCGTTTAACGAAGTTGTATACCTAGAGCTTGCTAATAGGGGGCGCGTCGCGTACGCGTAGTAATTAGTTAGCCATATCTTCCACACTACGTAATCTTAGTAGAAAAGCTCGCGCATATAGCTCAATAACGTATTAAACAATAGCATCCTCTTCGGATTAAGTAAGCTTCTTCGATTTAGGCGTAGTATCGCGTCGTGCAGGCCGGCCAGCGCGCCGACGCCCTAAAGTCTTACGATCGACTCCATAGATCTTAGCTGCGGCTCGTTCGCTTAGATTGTTATCGTTTTGAAGCGCTTAGAAGGCTAAAATTATATGGGCTTTATTTAAATTAGAAGGCATCTTGGATAGTTAAGGAAATTGTTATTGAGTGCGAAGGTGTTATATCACGAAGGAAGTGGGTCACTCGCTTATATGGGTCACTCGCTTATAATATACATTATAAGTCCCAGTTATATACTATAGGAATACTTATACTACTAAGTTTTCCCTACATTATTAAAATAAATAGAAACATATTTATTTAAAGGCTTAAGCTTTAGAAATTAAAGATTATTTATCTCTAAATACCGCAGGATACTTAATAAACCGGTAAAGGCTTAGATTACGAATAGTAAAACCGGATAAATAATACCCCTATATAAGATATCTTCTTAACCTTCGCCCGCCCGGTATTAAAAATCGCAGAATATATCGCTCGGAGCCTTGGAAGTATACTGAAACTTTTAGCTTAGCGCCCGTTTAAGGAATATAAATACTTACAATACGATAAGGCGCCTCGGCTCGGAAATTCGAACTATTATTATTATTAGATTAGTATTTACTAGAGTTAATTAATACGGTATAATAAGACTTAATAATTTATCGTATATTACTTTACTAAACGACTACCTTTATATTTAAATATAAGTTAAATATATAAATAAAGAGTATACCCGTAGGCTATACTTATTCCTAAGATAATTTAAAGATTATATAGTTCGTAACTTATATAATAAATATAGCCTTAACAAAATAATTAAGGGCCCGGGATTATAATATATATATATATTATTAATTTTAATAAAGAAATAGAAGTTAATGATTTATTTAAAGTACTTAAAAATATAAATTATAGATTCGCTGATATATATAATCCTTAAGCCCTTAAATCAGAGTAAAATAAATGTAAAGCCTTATCTTTAAACTATTTACTTTAGTATATACTTACCTATAACCGCTACTCCGCCCTTACTATAGCCCTCCTTTATACTTATCTCTATTTTATTAACTAATTACTTTAATATAGACCCGTTAATCCCTTTTTTCTTATAAGATTATATAATATTATATACGCCGGCCGCCTATATTATAAGCGGATTACTAAGACTATCTATCTACCGTATCTTATTTACTTATTTTAAAAGCGAGCCTACGTATAGTATTAGCGCGTTTAATATAGGAATTATAACCGAATTAACGGCCTTTTTAGTTAGCCGGGTACCGCGTTAATACTAGAGAAGGCCGAAGCCGGTAAAAGCGCCGCCGAATATACCGTATATAGTAGTGAGCGCGGCGTAATTTAATAGTAAGGCGGCGCCGGCGTTCTCGACGATATACTAAACGGTTTTAACGACGGGTACTAGTACCCCGGGGATATCGAACTATATATACCGCGCTTCGGTCTCGCCGCCGAGAATTATAAACGTCGATAGTATACCGACTAACTATAATAGTATTATAATAATACCGTCGAAATAGGCGGCCGCGCCGAAGCGCTGTAAGTATATTTTGAGCTTACGTATCTACACCGGTATACCGTTAATAAAGTTAATAATAGTTTTACCGGCGAAGGACTACGCACCGCCGTCGGCGTCGACGCCTTTAAGGGCTTCAGAGATAATAAGGTAGTTAAAAAAGTAAAAGAGGATAATATTACTATAGTTAATAATAGTAACGATTAACAGTTTAAAAATAACGCCCGCTGAAATAAGGTCCTTTACTAACGGGCGGTCGGTAATCCGGTTCTAGATAATTATAGACGTATTATTCTTAAGTAAAGCGCCGGCTAAAGTAGCGCCTATATTACTAATACCGATCGAAGTAATCTGAATTTAAGTTATTATAAAATTAAAGGGGTTATTAAAAAGTAAGAAGATTTTTATTTAAGTAAGCTGGAAAGTTAGAATTATAAAACTATTGAATTTAGTAATTAAGAAATATATAAACGGTAATTAAAGTATTTTTATATTTAGTACTTCCGGATTATAATATAATCCCGATAATTATTATTACTTTAATATTCTTATATATAGTATCTCGTCGAAGTTATATTTAGATCGTCGATATCTGCGTAGGTTAATATCTTACTATAAAGTAAATTATATTAACGAAATTATTTTTATTAATAATAACGCTATTATATCTTCTTTTATTTATAAAGCCGGGCTTTATTTCCTTAATTTTTTATAATATAGTTAATACTTACTTAGGTAATAAATCGTGTCTAAGTTATTTAGTATTTAAAAATTATAATTAAACTAATAAATAATTCTCGTAGCCCCTTTATTTAATCTTATCGAAAAATCTATACTTAGAAATCAAGTTTATAAATATTCGGAATTTAAAAGTATAATCGGCTATTTTTTTTCTTACTAACTAAACTAAAAAAAGTAACGGAATCTATTAATCTTAAAGTAACATTTAAAATTTTAATAGTAAAGGATTCGTAGGAATTATTCAAGGTTAATATTAATTAACTTAATAATAAAAAAGCTATATATTACTAAGTATATAAAGAATAAAAATAGGTTATCTAAATATAAAATTATATATATAGATAAAAAGCTATTAATTAAAGTCTTAACAACTATACCTATATAATCTATTTAAAATATAAGACTATACTACCTAATATACCCTCTCTTTCTTTATAACCGCTACCTTTTCTATTCTTCTATTATATATTATAAAATTATAGACTCTTCTATTACTTTCTTACCTCAATTTCTATACTTTACCTAAAACCTTTAGTAACTTTAACCGTAACTCCCCGCCCAATTAACCCCAATAACTACTAATAATTAAATATTCATTATAATTTATTATTAATAAACGAATTATCTATAATTCTATATTCCCACTCTTACTAAAACGCAAATCCTAACAGTAGATACATAACTACAACTACTTATAGTATCTTAAAGCATAACCTAAATATATTACTGTTAAAATAGGTCCCTGTGAGGCCTAATTTACAATGGACTGGCAGCTGTAATACTACGTGGTTATAGGTGTGAAGGAACGGAGGATTCGGCCAA
>MU864073.1:0-39177 GCA_033296885.1 Triangularia verruculosa | reverse complement strand
TTCCTCCCTCCTCCCCCCGCGCCCCGCCGCCCCCCCCCCCCCCGGGGGGCCCGGCGCCCGCCCCCCCCCCCCCCCCCCCCCCCCAGATGATAATAATGATATCCATTCAGTTGCCTCAAAACAAAACAAAAGCTTTCTTCGCATCCAAAAATGGTGATCAAGATTGTGATATTCATACAGGTCATAATTACACGCAAGAACAAACACTCATAATAATACACATTCTCTTCACTGTCCTCTCGCAACTGCCTCCCTCCGTTTCCTTTCTTCTCTCTCCCGTTTCCTCATATCCCTCAAATCTGCCGGCACCTCCACCCCCAGCTCCCTCCTCAACTCACCCACATCTTTTTCCAGCACTTCCTCCCAATAAACATTAATCACCTCCTTCGCCCTCAACCCATTCCTCACCGCCCACGGCCCGTACACGGAAAAGAACCTCTCCCTCTCCTTTCGCTTCATCCCCACCAGACTAAACACACTCAACCCCGTCATGGGCAACAACGTATTCGCAAACTCAAACGCCTTCAGCGCAACCTCCCCTTCCCGCACCACCGGCAACCCGGTGAGCGCGTGATAAAAGTCATGACACTCGCGGTACCGCTGCATGACGTACGCGCACTCCTCGTCGTCGATGTACCGGACTGCTGACCGGGTATCAGGGGACACGCCCTCGCGGTCGAGCCAGGAGATGTACGTATTCCCGACGGTGTTGGGAGGTAAGGAGCGGAGGTAGGGGAGGTTGAGCGAGGTGGAGGTGATCCGCGGGCGGTCGCGGAGGATGCGGCGGCCGGTGGGGGAGTCGAGCATGGCGTCGCGGAGGCGGTAGATGAAGTAAGGCGTGCAGGTTGTTTCGGCGAAGGTGGCGATCAGGTCGCCTCGGCGGGGGTTCTTGAGGGATATCAGCCCTGAGCCAATGGCCAAGGCGGCCTTTTCGACAAAGGAGAGGGGGACATGGCCGGGGTAGTTTGGTGGTGGGCGGGTGAGGGAGGAGAAGAGGGAGTATGGGCGGCGCTGCTGCTGGTGTTGTTGTTGGTTGGAGGGGCAAGAGGCAACGGTGATGGCGGGGAGTAGAGGTCGGAGGGAAGTTGTGGTTTGGCGGGCGAGGACCGCAGATCGTCGTAGTGTCACCTCCATGGCGGGTTGAAGGTCAGGAACCAAGTGCGCATGCTGAATTCCAGCCGGCGCAATGGGTGACGTCGGAGCGTGGTTCGATGTCGGGAACTGTCCGAAGCTCTCCGGAAAGTTGGACAGGGGTGGTGTTTATCGATAAGCTTTTTACGGGGTCCTCTCTTGACAACGATAAGAAATTGCTGGGCACGGACTAGGAATGTTGGCTTGTGGAGTGATCAATGGTCAGTTCCAGGCTGAGACAATGCACACCGAGTTCATGCTCAAAACGGGATTCTGTCCGCGGAAGGAGAGAAGGGGTATCAAGATGAGTTTGATGCTGATTTAGAGCTGTGGTGTCTGTTTGATCTTTCATTCCTTTTGCTTCTCTTATTAGTATTAATGCATAAAACTGGCCATTCTATCTTTCCACTCACAGTCAACTCTTTTACCGTGGACCACTGAAGAGACCAGACAACACACAGCTTCATAATACCACATCTTATTACCTGGCACTTAATCTCATCGGAGCGCCATCATCATCACGATCATAAAACACGGCCATGGAAGCCTACGACAAGCTCATCCGTTGGGCCGGTGACCAGGGCATTGAGGTTCGTGGCATCGAGCCTAGAAGGATACCTGGAAGAGGCATAGGCATAGTAGCATCCAAGAATCTCAAGGTATTTTCCCTTTTCACATATACGGACAAATCTAACTTCCCACAGGCCAACGAACGTCTCATACACGTTCCCACCGCGTCCCTCCGCACTCTCACCACCGTCCGCCGCGAAATTCGCGACGCCCTCCCCTCGCCAGCGCCCAATAACAAAGGCACCCCAGTCCACGCTCTCCTCGCAGCAGAATTGTTTCTCGAAACCCGCCCGCTCACAAACAAATACGCCCCCTGGCATGCGGTTGTTCCAACAAGGGAAGACATCTTCTCCTCGCTGCCACTAGCCTGGCCATCATCAGACTACGAAAAATTGCACTCCCTTCTCCCACTCAAAGCTCGGGTCCATCTCACGAAACAAAAAGTCAAGTTCGAAAAAGACTGGCAGCTTATACATGACGCCCTCCTCCCTGCCCTGGGGCTGACCCCCGGCAAGGGGAAATACACCAAGCGAGAATTTCTCTACGCCTGGCTACTGGTCAACACGCGCACATTCTACCACGAAACTTCAAAGACTGAACGACTCTCCAAGGACGACAAGATGGCTCTGCAGCCAGTGGCGGATTTGCTCAACCATTCTGACGAGGGGTGCGAAGTAGCGTTTGACCCGGCTAGCTTCACCATTTCGGCAAATAGAGACTACAGGCAAGGGGAGGAGGTGTATATCTGCTACGGGCCGCATTCGAGCGATTTCCTGATGGTGGAATATGGGTTCTGCCCAGACGAGAATTCACATGATGAGGTTTGCATCGATGAGGTTGTCCTGGAGGAGTTGACAAAAGCGCAGAGGCAGAGGCTGGAGGAGAAGGACTATTTGGGGGAGTACATGATTGATGAGAGGAATCCGGGGGGGTGTTATAAGACGAGGGTGGCGCTGATGATGAAGTGTGTGCGGATGCAGGAGTGGGAGAGGTTGGTAAATAATGGGGAGGATGGAGGGGAGGAGGTGCAGAAAATGGTGGATGCGGTGATGGTGAGGGTTTTGAAGAAGTATTTGAGGAGGTGTAAAGAAGCCATTGGGGAATTGGAGGATTTTGGAGGGACGACGGGGGAAATGGTGTTGAGAAGGTGGAGGCAGATTGAGAGGTTGGTGGAGAGATCTATAGAGGAATTGGGGGCTGGAAACAGGTAGTAGATCAAATTTTATATCATTCGATTAAATGTGCCCTAGCTTTGTGAAGATATGATCCAGATACGGTAGCTCGGAAAATTCGATCACAGCTAGCTTCCATAAGACAACCTTTGCGGGTACAGTACCCTTTAGTGCTTGGTGACCGTTGCTTATGCCTAAGCATAACTCAGTAGTGTAAGCTGGGACGATTAATTAGGGTAAGACACTGACACGACAATGGGCACAAAGGCAGTGATCGTTAGGTCAGAGTGTTTGCAGATACTGCGGTTAATGGACAAAGTCAAATGAGGGCACTGCTTTTAACGATAAAGCTCGGACGAAATGGCAGGATGTACTAATGTGATCAACTACTCTCTTTAGGCGGCCAAGTATACTACTAGTAAAGGAGAATATTTACTTGTTTCCTAGTCATCTGTGGCGGGATAGTACACACAAATTGACCTGATGCAATCGATGGTACTGCTGTGGCGCATCTTTACTCATATGCACCCACACATCTTTGCCCTCCTACTAGCTCGGATACACCATATCTAAATCATCTCTCTCTGTCTCGTGACCTGCCTATCCGCTATCTCAAGTTACTTGCTGGGTGAACCAAGATTCGCTGTTTACCAGGTACCTGGACACGATGTTTAAAAGGCTGCAGACCTATTGTTTTGATCCCCTTTGTTCATACCATAACCTCACTTCTGCCAGATCACCAACAAGCTGCATAGAGGGAAAACCGCCACATAGCAAAATAGCAAAGACACGTCATATATATCACCATAAATTCCCCGTCATATCATCAAATACGCCAACCCAAATCACATCATCATCAAAAAACACACCCGACCGAATGTCTACATCCTTCAACACCCTGCAATGCAACGCAATGCAATGAAAAAAAACAAATAAATAATAAATCAACCGTCTTTATTTGTTTGCCCTTAGAACCGCCGATATTCCTCCCTAAACTCCATTTTATTGTTGTCGATCTTGTAGGCTATTTGGTTGGCTGGTTGTTGTTGTATGTCGGTTTATGTGTAAAATAGCAAATCCACACCCAACTCCAACTCCCCATCCCCTATTTCCTCGAAAAAAGGAAGAAAAAAGAAAGAGCCCAGATTGATCAAACTGATGAGCTATATAACTTGAGAAGAAAAAAAAAACGGCAAAAACATATCCTCCCCACCTTTCATCCCAACTCTCATCATTCCTGGCGTTTGCAAACGAAAAATCAAAGTTATGCAGCCACGTCGAGCGTCCGCAAACCACACCTCCACAACCGTCCACGAGAGCAGCCTTGTCGTTTTTTTTTTTTTTCGCTGGCGAGCCAAGTTTTTGCCGAGTGCTGGGATGATATAGCCACGCCTCAACTCAACTCCAACCAACCCGCACCACCCCGTGTGTCCTCCTTCCCCTTACTCATACTCAGTAATCTTGAGAAGATCACCTTTCGACATAGGGCATAGGAGGACGACGACAACGGGGAGCGGGTGGTTGAGTTGAGAATCATTGGCGATGGCGAAACGACGGCGAGGAAGGAAAAAAAGGCGAGGAGCGATGCTATGCCGAAACGATCAAAGTATCGTCTTGCAAAGCTGCAGCCGCCGAGGAGATGCCGAAAAGATCGAGAAAAAAAGAACAAACGACCCATGTTGCAATGTTGATACACTTGCCCAAAACAAAACGCACGACCCCAAATCTCCCATCTTGTTGTGTGTTGTTGTGATCGTTTTTGCCACCCCAACTCTCAACACCTTCGAAGTTGCTTTAACCCTGGCTCTGACGGCGACGAGGGAAAACGCTACCACCACGAGCATTGCCACCAGCCCCAGCACTGCCACCAGAACGGCCATGACCACGTCCAATGCCCCTAGCAAAAGCACCAGCAGAAGCACCACCGCGACCATTGGCAGCAGTATTACCACCAGCAGCAGCACCACGACCGTTACCAACAGCAGAATAACCAACAGCAGAGGGACCGCCGGAAGCACCACCACGACCGCTGCCACTCACACCACCAGTGCCACGACCAGCCAGAGTAACGCCCGGAGAGGAATCCTACTCCCCGCGGGGACGCTTCGCACCATGGGGATTCTGGTTCTGGCTGTTACCCGAACCGCTGTTAAACCCACCGGCACCACCGCCAGCGCCAAAGCCAAACGGTTGGTTGAACTGGTTGCCCATTCCTTGAAAAGCTAGGATGACATTTCTCGTGTTAGCACTCTGTTAAAATCGAATTCCCAAACACCAGGCATCAAGGAAAAACTCGGGGAGATACTCACCAGGCATACCACCCATGGGGCCACCCATGCCCATCGGGCCGGCGCCCATCATCATGGGGTTCATCCCCATCATACCACCACCGCCCATGGGGTTCATCGGCATCATGTTCATGGCGTTTCCGCCAGCACCGCCGCCACGACCGCGCATACCGCCGCCACGGTTCATCATGCCCATTCCGCCTCTGTTGTTGAAGCCGCCACCACCGTAGCCACCGCCGCCGCCAGCGTTGAAACCCATGTTGTTACCGGGATTGAACTGGCTGTTCATCCCGCCCTGGTAGTTATTGTACCCGCCGCGGTTCATGCCACCACGGGGAGTGTAGCCACCTCTGCCACCGCGGTAACCACCGCCGCCACCAAAGCTGTTGCCGCCCTGGTAACTGTTCGGGCGCTGCTGGTCATTGTGGTTGGGGCCAACGGGGGGACGACCACCGCCGAGTTGGCCATCTCTGGGAGCACCGCCCCGGTTGGGGGTGTCCTTGGGCAGGGTCCGGAACGGGTTGAACGACGGATTGTTGTAAATCGCCGTGGGACGCTTGGACGCAGGCTGGTTGGGCTCGTTGGCCAGCGTCTCGATGCGGTGCTTAACCGCCGTCGCCGCCTGCTGGGAGGTGAACTCGACATAGGCTTGTCTAATCTGATGTTAGCGATCATCAGGTCTCGAGTCAAACTTGGGATCACAGCCATACCCTTTGCTCTTGCCGTTCACCTTGTGCTCGCTGAAGGTAATGTCCCTCAGCTCGCCCTCACACTGGGCCTGGCGGGCCCAGCCACGGATGTCGTCGTCGGTTGCCCACCAGTTAAGTTCCGAAATCAATAACGCGGTGGTGGCACCGGGGTCCACGGGGCGCTCGTCTGAGCCCTCGCCCTCCTTGCGCTTAATGCCCTGCTTGGGCTGCGGGCTCTGACGCGGCTGGGCCTGGCCGCCGGACTCGCCCATGTCGTAAATGTCGTTGCCGTTGTGGCCCGAACCCTGGTGCTCGTCCCCATTCTCACCAGCGTACTCGTAATCACCCTGGTTATCATGGGTGTTCTCTCTGTCATAATGACCGTTGCCGTTCTCCTGGTGGTCGTTTCCGCCTTGGTCATTTTTCTCATCCCCGTAGACGTCGAGGACGAAATCATCGTTCTCGGCCATTGTGAATGCCTGTGTGAGTTTCTGTGGGTGAAATCAAATATGATTAAGCCCTGGCTATTGGATTAGAATACATGGCCAAAATGAAAATATGTGCAGTTGAAAGTCGTGATCAGCAACCTCGGCTCGAGACGAAAAGTCCCAGCTTCAACGCCGACCAAGTGAATGTGCAGAAAAGTCATGTTGCGATGAAAGAGGATAGTCCATAAAGATGTGGTAGGAAAACAAAGGCAGAGAGTTTGCAATACGTACACTTCGATCAACCTTAAAGGTGGCGACCGACGAAAACTGAAATCAAGGAGTCAAGCTCTGTGCTTGTGAACTCCCGGTGCTGGCTTCTTCTTTGCTCTTCCCTCCCAAGTGTGGTTCTCGGAGATACAGGTGAAAATATGAGGACTCAATCCCAATGTCTTGCTCTTGGCTTGCCACCTCTGAAAACCCCTGAAACCCTAGATAACGGTTATTGTTTGTTCTTCCGAAGAATGTGTAGGGCTGTGCAGTTAGTGCAAAAATGCTGAGTAAAGGTAGAATGGATATACGAGAGTGAAAAGCGAATGTGGTATAAAGATGAGACGAATAGAGGACGAATAGAGGACGGACGCAGGATGGACTCCTAAAGAAACCTGCATGAACTCCTAATGACTCCTACGTAAGCATCGGTCATTAGGAGCTACCTCGGCGACCCTATGTAAACAATGGGGAAAGGGGTAAAAAGTGGGTCTGCCGAGACCAGTGAAGTGTAGCTTCTGCAAGGGCGGCGAATAGGGCCAGCGAGCGACCGCGGTAATAGGAAAAATGGTGTGATGATGTTACACGACCACATGATGATTTGGAAGGACGGGAAGTCGATGTTGATGAATCGAAAGGACTAGGCATCGGCGGGCTGGTCAACTTACAAGTTGGGCACGGGTTGGTGCGCTCTGTGAGGCGAATACGAATTAGTCTGAGGCCTCTGGCATGTGAAGCGGTGAAGCGATGAACGGCAAAGACATACCCTGTGATCGGAATAGCTGGTTCAGTTAGGCGACTGAGATGAAGAACTGTGCTTTACAGTTAGTGAATTGCTCGACATGTAGGCAAGACGAAGTAATGGATGATGACGGTATCGGGAGATTGGCAAGGGAATTGAAGATTTGAGACATATGCTGGCAGACGATGAAATGTAAACAAGGGAAGAGAGGGTCGAAAAAGAGAACGTGAAAATACATATTCTTTTTGAGAGGTGCTCGCTCGCTGGAGCGGTGTGGCGAGGCTGAAGACCAAAAGATTGGGTTCAACAGCGACTTGTCAGCCGGAAGAACGACATCAACGAGCGATAGGATTGCAGGATCGAGGCCGCAGGCAAGATAGCGTACTTTCTCGGGCCAGCTCTGGCGGTTGTGGGAGATGGGTGGTGAGTAGAAAAGGTTGTTCGGAGAAACAGAGAACAAAAGAGCAGGTTGAATACCTGAAGGCAGTTATGGGATGAAGGGGCCACTAAGCTGATTGCTCGGATAGAGAGAAGAAAAACGACAAGGCAGAAATGAGAGGTGATGCTTCAGGGTCTTGTCAACGTCATCGACGAGATGGGCCGACGTTGAAGGAAGCCACAAGCCAGTGTCTCTTGATGGGAAGGTAGGCACGGTGACGGATAGAAGGATATTGCTGGGAAGTCGATTTGTTTGTGTTGGGGTATGAGAATGAGAGAGCAGCAGGGAGAATGGAATAGGACTGAAGTCGCCTAACAAGCGCTAGGAATAGCAACTCAAAGACAGCGCAAAGATCGAGAAGAGATCGTGCTTAATGAAGTGTGTTGGGATGAAAGAAACGGAATGAAGTAGAGGAAATGGCCAGCTTCACTTTGTGTACCTGGAATCGCGGAGGAAATCCAAATGAATGAAAAATAGCAGCTTGCGAAGCGAAATAGAAACGAAGGCGATATTTTGAAACTGGTAGGTACCATCGGATGAAGAAGACCCGTTCGTGAAGTCTGAGAGGGTAGAGAAGAGGGAAGTGGGTGAGGAAATGGTGCCACTGGCAGTATGGTGAAAATTTGTGATGGCTCGCTGGCGCCAGACGAAACTAGTCCTTGCCCCCGACGAAAAAGAAGACGAAGATGGAAAACAAATATATATACGTATAAGAAATTGGAAGTAAATACCTGATGGGATTGTTCGATCGTGGTCGCGGTTCTCAATCTGTTGTTGGTGGTGAGAGAAGGTCGCGGAGGTGAGGTTGGGAGAAAGTCGTGGAACAGAACGAGGTTGTAAGAAGAAAGCTCGTTGGTTGTGCGGGGTAGAAGAGCGACCACAAAGCAGAAATAAATAGCCTCGAGGAGAGGAGGGAGCTCAGGGCAGAAACGTGAGCGGTGTAGTGTACCTATGAAGGGGTCAGCACACCTTGTAGTTGATTACGGCCTGTTAGTTTCGTGTCAAATCCAGTAGCAGAGGTAATGAATGCAGAAAACTAGGCCCAGGGACCAAGGATGGACCATCTGACCCTGCTGCCATCTGTGCTGGGGCCCAGGCCAGTATCCAGGTACAGGAAAAATTCAAGGGCCCTCTACGAAGAGCCACGATTGTTCCTCTAGTGTGCTGAAGTCCAGGCCAAACAGCAATGAAAACATGTCCAAACTGCTAGCCAGCATTAACCTATCCATGCAAAAACATCAAGAAACTAGCATGACCATGTCGAGCGTCCCAACAAACCACCTTAGTAGAGGCCAGTTGTCAGACAAGATGAGAGATTTGACAGAAACAGTGACCAGGTTCCAGGCTGGAAAGCACTGACTTCTGGGCACAACACGTCAGGCCAAGAACATAATCCCAATCACCGAAGCCATGTTGCCATCACTAGGGGCTAGGGAACAGGATCAACCTGGACTTTGGAGGAGTCAGGGGCCGGCTTGCAAGACCGTTTGGTGCGTGTCCAGCTTGTTCTCAAGTGCAAAGGCGCGTCCCCACCTCCGTTGGGATGGTGTCTTCAGCGAGTTTGTTCTTTGTCCGGCCAGTCTGGAGCCTTGCTTGAAGGGCGGCCAAAGGGGCGACGGCGCGGTTGGAACCAACTTTTGATGACTGGATCCCAAACCATTTTCGGGTGGTCGCCGAGAATAGCGGACTGGGGTGTCTTGGAACACAGAGGAGATCAGGACGGAGGGTGTCTTGCGTTCGTTCCACGCCGTTTACTTGAGCCGGAGGCCAGCTAGGGATGTGTTGACAACGTGCCTTGATAGGTGTTCTCGGTGAACTGTCCTGACACCCCTGACTTGGCGGCGTGAGGAAACTACTGAAGGATTGTCATGGTGTGGTCTGTAGAAACGAATGGTCAGCCGGTGCTGAAGGAGATGACACGATGAGGATGGGGACTACAAACTTGGAGGTGGCCTGCTGAACCGCGTTCGCCAGTGGCATGGTTGTTTTGTCACAGGCTGAGCCTGAGCGACCAGCACCCAGCGGTCGTCTTTGGTGTTCTCAACAGTTCCGCGTTCTCGATCAAGTAGTGAGGTAGGAGAGGAGGAAAAGTCTTGTTGGACTAGGGCCTCCAATAAATATGGCTTGCTATGGGCCGGACTCCACCTCCTTCGGTACCGTCAAGAACGGTCGGTCCCGAAAAGGAGAGGGAGATCCATGAGGCATCCAGCCCACCGTTCGCTGTCTCCCTTGATACTATCCGCTGTCTTTGTCCCCAGCCTCGTTTCGTCTGGTATTCTGGTTTTATGTTCGTCTATTCGCCCTTGACGTGCTTCGTGATCTCGACTGTGTGATGGCGGGGATTGAGAGGTGCTTGACAAGACTCGAGGCTAGAGTAAGGTCGGCCGCGTACCGTGTGGGCGTGAAATGCTGGACAAGATTAGACAAGTGGGATCTCGTGAGTACCCAAGACTGAAAGGCCAGCAGTTCTTTCTCTAAAATGCTAGGAGACCATCGTGGCAGTTGTCTGAGAGCATAGAAGTGAACCTCGAAAAGCGAGAAGAGAGTCAGATGAACTCGTGACGCCGAAGATTCCAAAATTCCAAAGCAGAACAGAACAGCCTTTGGGGGTGTTCGCCGAAGAGCGAAGCTGGACTTGGGTGGGTGGAGGGAGTCATAGCTTGGCTGCCAGGTCCATCCTTTGGTGTCGAGAACCAAAGCATCGAAGATGGCATTTTACTGTTAAAACCGAACTATCGTAACGATGCCACGAATGCTGCTGGCAGACTGAGCCGGCTTTAGCAGTTGAGAAGCTGCGGGGCGGCAGCACCCAGCGGCCATGAGCTTCAGTTGGTCCCTTATAGAATTTTCTTGCTCGTGGGGATCTCGTTGAAGGCGCTGGAGTTTCCGTTCGCCGGTCGGCTTGCAGAGAGTTCTGCCAAGGGGGTCTTTGGCTCAGGAAAAGGGCTGATTTGTGTTCGCTGCGCATATGCTAGACGACATAAATGGTTTATGCGGCCAAACTGTTGCTGAATGTACCTAGCCAGCGGGACCATAAAAGGGTTAGTTGATTCTCCCGGCGAAACAAGTGAGGCAGCATGCCTTACCTTTGAATTCCACCAGGAAGCCCTCAACACCCAAGAACTCTGTGTACATCCGCCATTGTCCTCTTTCGAGGAGATGCCTGCCCAGGTGAAGCAGATGAAGCGGCTGACCACGTAAGGAGTTTGTTGTGAACTGTGCTGGAGTGGCTTCTGAGTTCCCAGCCACAGCTTCCGGGAACAGCATAGAGAAGAGGCGGCCATCCAACAAGTGGCTGGCAACCTGCTTCTGAGGTGTTCTCTCTGTGCTATCGAGCAGGCGGGCGTTCAGATCGAGAGCTGGAGGTGAGGATCGGCTCCTAGTTCAATACAATAAGACGAGGACGAGGACTATCAACACCACCAAAAGTCAAGATTTCCAACCGCCACTTTCTGCCGCTTTTTTTTTTTTGCATGACTGGCTAGCGACGAGGTAGACCAGGAAGTGTTTGAAAAACGAAGGGCTCCGGTGAAGCACAGGTCGAGATAGAAGCCTCTGGGCTGTGCCAGACTTGACCGGGTTCGGAAGCATGCCGCGCGCCGAGAAGGCATCAGGACTTCACCAGGCTTGAAAGTAAGAGCCTCCCTGATGTGTCATGCTTGGGCTCTACGACTGTAGTGTAGAGGCGGTTAAACAGAGGTTTGTGGAGTGTATGCTCGCTGGCGATCGTCGGGTTTCGGTTGTGTCTGGCCAGGCTCGACGGCAAAAAGCAGACCGTAACAGCACAATAAGTGGCGACTGACAGCATAAAGGGTGGTAGAGGCCCCTTGAATAGCACTAGTATGAGGCGCTCGTCGAGTAATGTTGCGGAAGAGGGCTTCGAAGGGGAGCGAGGCTCGAGCTTGCGCGGCGTAGATTCTTATTCTTCTCTTGCTACAACAAGAGGGACCCCAGTCGACGACGAGACTGGAGACGAGAAAGGGACGTTCAGCAAGCTGGTGCTGGCAGCAGGTTCGAAAGGGTATCGGGTTCTCTGAATTGAAGCTGTTTGCTCGGCAGCTGGATCTGCAGTGTAGTTGGCAGAGGGCAAGGGTACTCAAGCGTCAGGAGAGTCTCTAGTAACGTAACCCTTTTCATGTGTTGCTGGCAGGGTATCTTGAGATGGTGATCACCTAGGAGGTGCGGGAGCAGAGAATGGGAAGCCACCTGGTCGTCTCGCTCGTGTCTCGTATTCTCGGAACCATGGGCAGCATGGCCAGGCAAGACAGGAGGCAGCTGGAAGCCAAGTACCGTCTTGGGCAGGGACTGACAGCTAGACCGATATGGTGAGGTCCAAGTGTGTTTTGCAGGCCGAATAGTGTCGACAAGAGCAGATAACAGACAGATGATACTATGCGGATGGTTTGGGAGATAATAGCTCAGGGACAGGAGAGAATAGGAGGCTACCAGCGTATCAGACTCTGGGTGAGCTACCCTGTACCACTAGCCAGCTGAGGGCGGCAAAACTTTCAGAACTGCCTTGACGCAGGGGAACCGTGGTGGTTGGGATCAAGCGACTCGGACGGCATGGTGGAGCGTCCCAGAGCCTCATATGAGGCTCCAGCGTTGTGTTCTCGTGTGCTGGTGGTACTGACAGGAAACAGCAGACTCTTCAAAGTCTTGACGCGAGAAGACTCATCGTCGAGCCAGGTTGTCAAGACGGCAGGCCAGGGACGAGCGCCGAGCAGGCAGTGATCCTGAGCCTTGTAGCTGACCCAACAGCCCATTTCCTTCTCTTGTAGATAGCCTTTTCAGGCACGGGCTGGCTGACTAGAAGCATGGTCGTTTCCTCCAAGTATCTCTCGGCACCGGCACGCTCAACAGCTGGTCAAACCGACCGCAAGGCAGCGTGGAAGCAATAGCAACCTGAGAAGCCGAGGAAGCGCCTAGCAGAGACGAAGTCCTGTGTCCTGCCCTCCGCAATAACCTCGCAAGCCACTAGCTAGCTGAGGGAAACCTGAAGCCTCTTGGGGCTCACTTGAAACCAGTGAAGACAGCAACCGGCTTGAAGAGAACGACGAGGCAAGGGGTAAGGTTCGGCGGGCGTCTCGAAGTCGTGTGTCCTCCTCTTGAGAAGCTGGGGGCAAAGGTCCTTAGGGAGCGGAAGAGGTATCGTGTCTAAAGAACTGTGGAAGAGAGGGGGTCGTGATGTATCGGCGCGAGATCTTGAATCGGGGGCAGTCCGCTGGACGGGGACAACGAAACTAACACAACCAGTCAAAGTCAGACATCCTTACCTCTCTGTGTTATCTCTTCCTTCTCTTTCGCTATTCGGTATTCGGTCGGTTGGGGGCTCGTCGTCGTTCAGGGAAGGAGGGAAAACGGAATCGTGTAGAGCCTACAGATATCAAAACCGGGTTAGCAGTCAGAGGAGGCTAGACGAGATGATGTAGGCATGTCTAGGCACACAAAGCCTATGCTTCCAGGGCCAAAGGGTCTCCAAAACGGGGCATTGAATGACCGGACATTCCAAAAGAAGAGCGTACCGAGTTCCTTGAGGGGGTTTCACACACGTAGATGCTTGGTCGGAGCGATATGGATCGAGTATCAGACCGTCGCACAGATCTCCTGAAAGTTGAAGGGGGTTGACGATGGATCTGGCGCGACACGAGGCTGAACCAAGCATGCGCCAGCAGCTGAAGCAACGCTGACCCGTGCACGCTAGGTAACTTTCGGCAAAAGCGCGGGTTTGGGATTACAGGGATCAGGCTTCAAGGTTTACCGACCGCTGTGTTACCCGAGACTTGGCGTTAGGCCTTGCTTCAACCTCGGGGAACCTCATCAAATGTTTTCAGGTATCTACGGCTACTTGTGGCTGCCTGTTGGGCATCGAGGGGGTTTGTTTGATGGCCTGATGGGGAGATATGTTTCTTCTGCGGGCTGTCTGGCTACCTAAAACGAGGGGTTGAGTCCCGATGCGGACGGCGACGACGAGGCCCACGCCCTGGAAGCCCAGGCAGACTCTCCGCGGGTCATCGACATTCATCTCGCTGACTGAGGCTGGTAGCATTGCGGCTTTAAGACAGAATATTTTTTGGAAGACAGACTCTCTTGATCGGTATCTTCTTTCTTGATTCTTTGGCTTCGACGATGCTGAATACTCCTCCTTGTGCTGGTTCCTCCAGCCATGCCATACATGTCCTGGGCAGCTTCTCGGCGCCGTTGTGGTCTGCTCCGCAGTTGCGCATTTGGCTTCAGTATCCGGTGCTGCCGAGACAGTCTCTCCTTGTTTTCACACTGAGCATTGGGTGTACCTACTTTCAACATATGTTTGTTCTGCTGGGTTGGGTGGCAAGCTCCCGTCATACAATGGGAGTATTTTTCTTCTAACTGGAATCTCCTATGTTAGGTAAAATCTTTTGCTGTACGGGTCTTGTAGCCTTTCACAAGTATGTGTGCTCTTTTACTTCGGATTCGCTGGGCCCTACACACTTGGGACCGAATAGGCCAGCCTACCTCCTCAGCGAATCCTGGGTTTCGGTGTAAATGAAAGTGACATCTCTACCTAAAATAGGTTCATTTATTCCCTTCAATTGGGTCACTCTGCCTCTGTGGACCCTGTATCAAGCATCATATATCACAGTTGCCATTGTTAGGCATATTGCCACCTGCTTCTTTGCTGATGCATCATTTACCACTAGCAAGTTTCTCTCTACAACGATGCATGGACACCTCTGTGAACATCGAGCTGCTGCATCGTGACTCGCTACATACCCAGCAGGAACTTGAACGAAAGTCCATTTCGTATATGACGACGATTTATCATGTTAAATGAGCTCATTTAAATTTAAACGAACTCGTTTTAAGAGGAAAACTGTTTCTTTGTGTTGAATCTGTTTGTCATGAGGTACCTGAGTGTGCCACTTTCTGTCACTCTTCTACAAGAGGCGGTGTTGGACTGTGGTGTAGCATACGAATAGACAAAGGCACAAAGTTTTAACCAGATGGCTCAAAAGATCGGGTTGTGCCGGGCACTTAGATATTCAAGACAGGTTCACGCATCAATTTGTCAGACCTCACTACCTATGGGTACCTATTTTCTCCTCCTCTCGGTGTTTGTTGGTGCTGTCGTGACGGAACAGCATTGCCAACCTCGCTCAGCCTCGGCGGCAGCTCCGCTTGTCTCTAGCAAAGCTAGGGCACTGCCGTTCACTCCCACCCGCTTGTTGCTGGCTCCCTGTAGGATCAAGAGCTCTCTTTTAAGCGACTTCGTGGGAGAGGGAAATGCCCGACGCCGAGACAGATAGGTAGCTAAGCGGGCACCCAGCATTCCAGACAACGAATTCAGCATTCCACACCCCTGCATGAAAGAAACCCTGAAGCTGCCTCGACACATTTCAACAACATAGAACAGCAGTATTATTGAGACTATAGAAACTTTAGGACGACAGCAATACTAGGACGTCAGTACCTAACGTCGGGACGATAGCAACACTGGGACGATAGCAATATTAGGACAACAGTAATATTCAAACGATAGCAACATTAGGATAGACGGTATCTAGCAGTCTCATTCGACGACGACCACATTAGGGACGACAGCAACCTCGAGAGGACAGCAACCTCGAAAGGACAGCAACCTCAAGACGGCAGCACCACCCAGCAACACCTAATACGCTACTGAAGAAACAAAAGATCGCCAAACTATCCGTCGTTTATCAACAAATTGTCAAGTCGAGGCTGCAGTATTCTTCTATTATCAACACCAGCGAAAACCGCTTGACTCCTACCCCCGTCCACTATCCAATTCTTCTCTCCTTAGCTCGCTTGTCTCATCGCTGAGTCTATCTTCAGAGAGATATCACGGCAAGTACTCGCCTACAGAAAAGTCTTAAGAGACTATACTAATATCTATCTCTTAAAAAGCCACGGACAGCGACGAAAAGAAGTGATAAACTTTGGAATATCGCAATACATCAAGTTTATATACCAACACTCTCATATATATACCGCGCTGCAAAGTAAGAATCCACTATACTTTACCGAGAAAGAAGCTACATTTATATCAGTTATGCTACAGCACACCGTTTCTGCGACTACAATAATTATAACAACGCCGTCTCTGCAATTACATTTTAATAAAGATTAAAGCCGTTTCTGCAACTATATTTACATTTATATTCGAGCTATTTCTGCAACTACATTTACATTTTATATTTGAGCCATTTCTGTAATTATATTTACATTTTACATTCGAGCCGTTTCTGCAACTATATTTATATATTGATTACGACTATTTCTGCAACTATAATTATATTGCCACCGGTTCTGCAACTCCAATTACACTTACACCGCTTCTATATCTACAGCTATAAGTACACCGTTTCTGCATCTATAAGTTTCTAAAGCTATGCTGCGATTAGGTAGGTATACTATGCCGCTCTCTGCCGAGGAATGTCCTTGCTACTTTAAGTCTCCTTTCAGGCCGTAGAAAGGGATTACAATCTTTAAGTTGTAGATAGAATTTATACTTTGGAAGAAGAGTCTGAGACATTGCTGTCAGGATAACCCTCAGCCTCCTCTTTACATCATGCCGTAGCGACGAGATCTCATTTTAGGCATTTTAGTGATCTCCAGATCGAAAAGTCTATTACAGTCAAATATCAAAAGCACCATACAAGCCGAAGTTTAAAGGCACTGTTGCACAATCACCAGCAAAATAAGCGGCTATGTTTCCAGCCGTTCAAAACACATTCCAACGCCTTGCTAAAGATTAACCATCCCTTATCCCCTTCCAACCCCATACTCCCCAATACCCACCCTTGCGTCCCCTGTCTGGGAATTAGCAATCGGTCCAAAGGTAACAAACCTTCCTCTTTCCGCTCCCGCTTCCCTCTCACCACCATCCCCAAGCTTCTCGTTCTGCCCAGTCTCCCACCGCCTCCAAAAAGACCACTTATCTGTACCCCCCCTTTGCTCCTCTTTCTCCCCTTTATTCCCATTTGCACCTTCCTTCTGCCTATAATACGCCTGTTCCAACTCCCCCCTCACTTTCGAATCACAAAGGTAATACGCGCCCCCAGCCAGCCCCATTCCCTCCCCAGGGTGTACCGGCATATGCGGATACCTCACCGCCACCAAGTTACACCCCAGCACCAGTATCATCAACACCAGTATCCCCACCACCGACCACGCGCACCCCTGATGGGTCTCCCACGTGAGCCACGGAACAAACGGTATGTTGGACAACAGTGGAGGCGTGAGTTTCGATAGCACTGTCACGGTAGCCACGATAGGGACGGTGAACGCTCGATCTTGAACGCTGTGAAAGATTCTTGACGGGGTTAGAGCCTCGAAGACGTTAAGGGGTGGTGGCGTGGTGAAGAAGTGATTGCTGCCACTCCCGGCGTCGTTACGGAGGAGTCGCGGATGGCGAGAGAGTAGACGGTAGGGCTCCCTAGTTGCTATGTCTGTGGGTAGGGAAAAATTCCGCTGTTAGCTTTCGTTTTCAGGGCAGGTAGGCCGTATTGGTGGGTGGTAGACTACTTACTCGAGAAGTGATGATCCCAAAATAAAGATACAATGAAGCCGAAGCTGGCAAACAAGGCGCGGACACCGAGGTTCTGGGAATTCATGAACCGTTCAAAAGCAGTGTCGAGGCTCGTCAGTTCGTAGTACAGGATCATGATAAGGAAGCCGACAATGGTGAGAAGAAAGAGCACTTGACGGAGGTAGTCTTGCGCTACTGGACCGACAGAAAGCATCTTCTTCCACCTGAGAGAAGATCCCTCGGCCGTCTTCTTCTCACTCAAGTGCGGCTTCTTCTCCTCCTCCGGGTTTGTCAACGCTACAAGGGCAAGCTTAGGCCTGTCGGTATTGGACCGGTTCGACAAGGGCCTGGCAGTAGTACACGGAGCGAGCTTCTGTGGCGACCACTGTGACGAGGCTGTATCCAATGAGGAGGCGCTCGATGTGGTGTTTGTAGTCTCGGAATGGCGTGGGGTTGGTAATGCTGCTGTCTGTGTGACCTGACGCAAGGTAAACCTGTGGTTGCTCAGGCTGCGAATCATTTTGCCGCTTGTGATAAAATCATGTTTGATGTTGGATTTTGCTGCATGGAACACTTCACGGGTATTCTCTTCCGTAAGAAGAGCGGCAATGCCAGCAATGCTCCTCATGTCAGATCCGCAGTTTCTGTGCCAGTTCCACATGGCGAACCCAAGGAAAACAACCACGAGCAGGGTTAAGCTCAAGAAGACTTGGACAACTCGGCCAGGCACCCGAAAAATGGCGATCTCCAGGTAACACCCAGCAAAGCTGTCAGCAGTGCAGCCTCCGCGTAGTTTAAAGCCTATGGCTTCAGTGGAGAAGGAAGCGGTTGCAGACGAGACAAGAATCAAGAGCTGCGAAAGTAGTAGAGCTGGTTCCCTGGAATGGAACAAAAGGTGCCAGCTGGTGAAGAACCCCTTGATGCCTCCTGATGTGATGAATAGCGAGTCCTTGGCCAATGCTCCTTTTGAACTGCGCGATAGTGCCTTGAGAGGCAGCAACGCCTTCACGTTCGAGTCGATCACTTGTGCCAGGATAGTGAGCGGCAACGTGATGATGATAGGCAAAAATGCTGCCAAGAGATAGTCGCCTTGCGAAACTGGACTGAACGTTGAGGGCTCCGCGCCCTCACTTTTGTCTAGGGGACGGAAGATGCCCCTATCTTCTGACGGATACACGGTGGCCACCGGCCGGCCGTTTGAATCTGTAATTGTCACCCCCTTGATGCGATCTGTTGGTACTAGCGTTGTTACCGTCGCCGTAGGGCTTCCGTTCAAGTCTCGCATCGTGACGACGGTAGGTACGAGGTCAAACATGCCTGTCATGGTTCCAACACGTCCAAAACCATCCGTTGTTGTGATGGTGGCAAACTTCCTAGTCGCGAACGCGGTCACCGTCGCAACTGGAATTGTGCCATATCCGCCTGTCTCCGTTCTCGTCCTCAAGTTCCATCTCACCCCGTTGACGATGACTGTAGCAGTTGGGTTTCCCTTGTCGTCAAAGAAAGTTTTCGGTTGATTTGCATGGCTCTTCCCGGTACCCGTGATGGTGGCAGTTGGTCTGCCCTCACTGTCGGTCAACGTCATGACTGTTGTGACATCGATTGGCGTTCCACTTGGGACCCAGACAGATGTGGTGATAGTAGCGGTCGGATAGCCGTAAGTGCCGCTCAGCATGTATGTTGTAGGTACGTATGACCCATGGCCTGAAGTTCCTGGCACTGTAATGTCTTCTTGGACGAGCTCAGTCGTTGTGATTGAGGGAAGGGGGTTAAACAGAGTGGCAGTGACCGGCTTGGTTTCAATTATATCTGGTGCTACCTTTGCACAAGCTCGAGCGCCGTCAAATTCGAATTCTTCATAATGCAAGATGATCCCCGGGTTCATCAAGCGCATATCATGTTGATCTGCTGAAATCTGTGCCCACTTAGACCAGCATGCGGCTTCTAGGAAGACCACAGCGGGACCATCGCATATGATCGTGCAATCCGCTTGCTCATTCTCCTCCAGCGGGTAGAAGCTCACGGCGGCGACAAAACGAGTTGGAAGAAAAATGCGCGGATACTCCCAAGGTGGATTGAGAGCTGTCCGCCATACTGAATGCCAGAATGACAGCTTGACTCGATACCCCGCAATTTGTCCGTATTTGTCTTTAGGTGGTACTCGACGGTGAATCCCAGAGAAACTATTCCTCGTAGCGTTGAGAGTCGAGTTAGACGGCACATGTATGACCGGATATGCTATACGGTCACCAACCATCATGGGCTCCGTCGGCAGGCCGGCCCATCCAGTTGTAGTTGATGTCGGCGTCATAGACGAGGAAGCGGACGTTGACATGAGTGTTGACTCCGGCGTCAGTGGTGTGCTTGTATTTTGGGGAAAGGTGGACGCCGATGTGGTGACTGAAGATGTTGTGCTTGGCACGGCTGGTGTCTCGACTGATAAAGATCCAGAAATGGTGGTCGGCAGGACGTCGACTGACCTTGCCCTATGCATGGGGGCTAGAAAGGGGCCATACTCCCCGATATCCTCTCCAGACCCGTATTCATCTAGTACAGGAAACTGGTCTTCTGCGACTGTGACTGTCCTGAAGCCATATTCTAATGCCGCAATCAGAACAACGATGCTATCGTAGAATGTCCCGTTAGCCAACACTGAACTTGGAAGATACCATTCGAATTTTCACGTACTAAAGACCGAGCAGGGCCAAGAAGGGGATCTTGAGGACTAGAGGCTTCGAGCCGTCAAGATGCTCATCTGAACTCGATCCCCGAGTACTTCTACTGGGTCGCAGGGCCTTGAAATAGTTCTTGAGGCTCTTGGACATGGTCGATTGATAACCAGCACGGTGATTTCGACAAGACCCAAGACGACGAGACGCTCATATGGTTGCAGGAGTGCAGGAAGGCCTCCCCTCTTGTATCCATAGAGACGAGCGAGATCATCTTAGAACGTCGAGCATTTTGGGGGCCATCAATGCTTTGTTAATGACCCCTGTGCAGCTATTCGTCGATACAACGGCGGCATCGCGTCTAAACGGCCAGCGATGCAACCCAAGAGCCGCCAGGTACCGGCAGGACCCTATGCATCCGGCTGGCAAGGGCTGTAGTCTCTGGCTGGTGAGAGCCAAGCATGTGCCTTCTTTGGTGTCGGTTACCATTTCACAGGCACAGCCCTGTGATGAACTCCCAGAGGGTATTGGTAGACTCTCGCTTGGGGCGGCTTGGGCGCCATTGTGGATGGATAACCGCTCGGGTGAAAAAGATAGATGGCGCGGTCTATGTATCTAGGGACGGAGTGTGACTGTGACTCCAGGGTTCTTTGCGGTTTAGGGAAAGATTCTCGGCGACGCGACCCGTCCTCAAGCTACCTAGGTATCAAATGCTACGTTAGCCGGACGACTCTACACACCAAGGCAAGGGCGCGGCGTAGTACATACAGAGATACTTTGCTTCTAGAGGCAATTCGGACAAAGGTACCGGTTTGTAAATAGAACGTTGCGAGTGGTTTAGTTGATGGGCAGTGATTTCATTGCAACGAAGCTGCTAAATCGCACACGGCTTGGAGTTGAACTTGAGCTCTCCCCACTTCGAAGACCCCCTTGTCCCGCCCCCACGCACGTCTCTCAACGGCCAGCCCAAGCTCCTTCCTTTTGAGAACTTTGCTATCCGACTAGCTTCACAATCGGGGCGCTACCCGGCCAGTTAAAGACAAAGTTGAAAACTCTGAAAAGTACCTACCTATGGCATCCAATACCCTGGAGCTAGACCCGCTGAAAATGCCTTCCAAGGTTCATAAACATCATCTACATCATGTCTTCAATTCCATGCCATACTGCGCCTTCAACAACTAACCCCTACATATATCTCTGCCTCCAACCACCAGGAGTCGAACGAGGAGCCTCCAACTTCTCATCCACCACCCTCCCCATCGCCATACCCTCATCATCGCTATCCTCCCCATCATCCCCCTCCATGTCGTTGTACCCATGCACGCTCGCCGTTCCAGTATCATTGGCTGCCCCACACCACGAACTAGCCACCAGCACCGGCGCGTTCGGGTGCCATCCGACATCTCGAACGATGGTGCTCCACTCGTTCTCAAAGCTGTGCAACCTGTATCTCCTCGTTCTGTACCTTCCCGTCCCTCCAGTCGCTGCCTCAGTAGCACTTTGAACATCAATCCTCTTCGCGAGGGTAGCGTCAAGGTTCCAGACGTATACATGTCCATCCGCGCTTCCAGAATAGACGTACCGACTGTCTGTGCTATTCGGTGGTGAGAAGTGGCATCTGATGAGTGTTCTCTGAATCTTGTGTCCTCGAAACGTAACTACGGAATTATCGTGAGGATGTTGATACCATCGCGAGTCATCATACTCCTGCCAGCGGTAGTCAAATTGATAATCTGGCGACTGGGTGATGGCAGTGGGGTTTGTTGTCATGAAGGCAGAGGTAGACATTGCTTTGCGCAAATCCCACAATTTCATGGACTGGTCCTTGCCGTTGGAAAGAATATACCGGCCGTCATGCTTGCTGTCGATGTACGTGAGACCTTCGGTGTGTCCGACGAAAACACCAGCTGGGCGACCATCACCTATGGAACGGGTATCCCATACTTTGATAGTGCTAAGCACATACGGATTAGCTATATGGTTATGAGGTCGGCGAAAAGAGAAGTCTTACCAGTCATCTGAGCCGGAGTAGAGGATGTGGGGGGACATCTTGTCAGCAAAGCATACGGCATTGACATCGTCGGTGTGCCCATGAACATGATGAAGCGTTGTGCGGGTTTCAATATCATAGACCACAACTGAGTCGGTGTTTGTTCCCGCAACGAGCTGACGACCATCTCCGGAAAACCTGATAGAAAAGATGGCGAAACTTCCACTATATCCGGGTTGCCTGTCCCCTGTGGCAAAGTTCAGCGTATATGAATCGCCTGTATCCTTCGGGTCCGTCGGAGCAATTGCAACTTCAGGCTGCAAGGAGGTAAACGCCAACCAGCGATTATCAGGGCTGAGGTCGGCGTCGGTCATGGTCCACTGACCAAATGGATAGTCGAACGTTTTGTAATACTTCCAGTTGTAGACGTTGGACGTATCGTACAGCCGCACTTTGAAGTCCTTGTTGCAGGTATAGAAGAAGTTGCCGTCGTCCGAGAACTGACCGCAACAGACGGGATCTTCGTAGTGGATGACCATCTCAGGCTTGGATGATGGTAGCATCTGTTGTAGCATGAGTCCCCGGTTCCTCAGTTGTTCAGTCTTCCCGCCCAAGCCTAGCTCTCGATCAAGAATCCTCCTCGAAATATCCTTATGCCTCCGATCACGGATATCGAACGATCCAAACGAACCCGACTCCATCAGCTTCCTGCCCTCCTCACTCGGTACCTTGGGAAACCGGTCCGGGTCTTGTCTATTCGACCTCCGCTGATACATCATCTCGTCAATCTCAGCATCATCAAAAATAAGATCGGTAAGATCCTGCCCTCTCAGCAAGGCAAGAATCTGGCGATGGTTGAGGCCAACCCCGGAAGCACCTAATTTTTTGTCAGCCCAGAGCGCCTATAAAACACCTGTGTGGGAAAACTCACCATTCCCTACGATTCTCACAATCCTCCTCAGCAACCGACTGCCCTCCTCCTCCTCAGCAGTAGGCGGGTCATCATCCTCATTCCTAACAGGGATCTGTTCCACCAGAACCTCCAGCTCTAGCCCCCCTCCCTCCGAAGCCCCATGAATTCGTTCGTGTTCCTCCAGTTCTTCTCTTAGCAACTCGTCAAAGTAGTCCTCGTCATCTTCCGCCTCCCCTTCTTCCTCGCGGATAGCGTCATACACCGACTGTGGAATCTGAGCAGTCCAGTCGTCGGAATCTAGCGGCCCACCATCGCTCGGTTCACCGCGGTAGTTATCGCCACTCATTGTACTTTAGATATTGATAAACCGGGAGCTTCTTTGATGTCAAATGCCGAAATGTGCTGTAAATCGACCCCGATAAAGCAAGCTGTGGTTGCGAAGCAAAGTCGATTGATAATCAGCAACTGAATCAGCGAGGGGTACAAGTCCCGCTTTCCAATGGATCAAATGCGCTCCAACAGATCACTCTTGAAAGGCCTGGCTCGGCAAACAGACAGACAGGTTGCGAAGTGCAATCAAACAGCGAGAGGGGTAAGAAAAGGTAATGCTGAATTGTTTCTTTGAATGAGGCGTCGTCTCGGGGCACATGGCACATCACCCGCTACCTATCAGTGACCACTCGCCCACCCTTCCCGCACTGGCAAGACCGGTAGTGTGGTGACGACATGATTTAGACAAATCGGATGCTGAGCGCTAGGTCTCGCCGCCCAGCGATTGGGAAAGAGGAGCTGCTGTGCAGCGGAGTTTAGCCCCGGAGTTAATTGTGAGGGGGCAGTGAGGGGCAATCGGCCAGATGGTGATCGAGCTGACAAAGCACCCAGATCCAAGATCGATCATCGAGCCGAATAACCCTAACCCTCATACACTGGAACCTAGTGTTATGTCTCTGAACATGGTTGTTAATAATAAGTCTAAGACTGAGCTTAGGGTTTCTTGGACCGCTGAGCATTTGTCTCGATGGCGTACCCATTTCTGTAGTATAACACGCCATGCTCGCTCCAGCCCTGGCTCAGATGGATGATGACGAAACCAGAACTGTATCCGTACCGTGAGGTTCTCTGACAACAACCTTTCTGTGATATGATAGGTAGTGAACTTGTCAAAACTCTCCAACTTCACGCAAAACCCAGCTCACATCTCTTCAAAGGTTTGGTTGTCAGTCTGGAAATGGTTTCCCCAGTGAAGGTGCAAGAAGTGGAACCGCCCACCTAGGTGCTCACACCCACTGCTCGCCTCAGTCGCACTCACAAACAATCAGGCACAACCGCTCCTCTCATCCCCAGTCTCATAGTGTATATCAATCTTCTTATAATCCTAGTCATCACACAACTGCGATGCCTTAATATACCTCATGCACCCCCTGACTCACACGCCGCCGTCGGGCAACATCCAACGGCTCTTGTCGGCATAAAACACACGGCTCCTCTCTCTCCGCTCTCAGCCCAACTGCCTCAGCTCCCCACATATAACCCAATAAGCTGATGCCACATCTCACAGAACAACACAAACAGACTCTATTGGAGTTTCAACGGCCGTGTGGTGTAGTGGTAGCATACTTGCTTTGGGAAATCCCTCTCATAAGCTGTTGCAAGTGGTCCCAGGTTCGAGCCCTGGCTCGGCCCCTAATGTTTTGCTTCATTCTATAGAATATCTGAGGCCTTCTTTTTGTTTTTTGTTTTCTTTTCGCTGTGTCGTGAGATCACACCATGCCCAAATCTGCATCTCTATTGCTGCAATTCACAGTTGCAGTATGAAACAACAGTCTAGTTCAGAAATTGCTCTTTTCAATCAAATATCTAACTATCCTCGATTCTTTTTACATTGTCTATCCAAAAATGAATCCTCTAAATAATATCACATCTAATCATCATCCCAGTGCCTCCGACTAATAATAATCGGCCTGGCGGGATCCCATGGGCCATATATCTCGTTCTTGTACTTTTGCATCCCAATCAACCACCAGCTGCACCCTCCAATGGCCACCGCAGAGATCAGGCATCCAATCACCATCCCCGCTAATCCTCTCTTCCACGGCCAAGTTGTCGCTGATGGCTCTCCCAAGATGATCCCTACTCCACCCCCGGCGCCCAAGACCAATAAGACAGTCAGGAGCACGTGATACCGCCAGCTTTTGTGCCTGGCGTATGACCTGAACACCGGAAACAAGCCAAACACTTCTATGCTGAAGAGGGTCAGAGAGAAAACCTGGCCGGTGGAGGGCAATCTAGAGGCGAGCACGGTGGAGGCCATAAGAGCGGCATTGGTGGAAAGGGAGGCGACGGGCATCTTCTTGGTTTTGTGAGGTCCGGAGATGTGAGACGGTGTGCCGCCCGAGTAGTCAAAGAAAAATATGTTGATCGCTAGAAGCCAGAACGACATGGCCCAGATGGAGTCGGACGACGTGGATCGTGTGAGAGATTTGAGAATGGGCGAGAGGCCCAGGAGGGTGAAGTAGATGAGAATGGCTGATTTGATGGTAGACACTCGTAAGTATGCGCGCGTGTTTGGGAGGGAGTCCGGGGCCGAGTCGTGAATTGGACCCCTGGTGCTGGTGCTGGTGGGTGAGTTGGCGCTGTTTTGGGAGGTCACGGAGTGGACCGAGGACACCGACCGGGAGTGAGAATGCCCCGGCGTCAAGAGCTTAGGTGGTGCTGGGTTTTGCGAATTGCTATCAGCGTGTTGATGGGGTGTTGGGTGTGGTCGGTGCTGGTACTGAAGAAGATTGGTGGTGGAGCTGGCTGCTGATGGTAGGTTCGAGGTGCTCGATATGCTAGCCGTGCTTATGTTGTGTGCAAGAGGTTGGTGAAGACTTGGTCCAGACGTAGAGTCTTGCCGCCGAGGAGGTCGATACTCTCTGTATATTCGCCCATCCCGCATGCTCCTCGTCATGTCGCCGCTTTCGCCAGCACTGGTCTGGTCTTCCTGGGTCATCCACCAATCCCACAAGAGCCATCCTAGAAAGGTAGCAAAGCTGCCCCATCCCACCACCGACACAGGGCTCACTCGTTCCTGGAATATTCCCACGAAGCAGACAATAAATATTATAACGGAGCAGACGTGTTGCAAGATGACAGTCGAGTCGGCTACCAAGGGCCAGAAGTCGTACGGCTGCACCCGTGGGTTGCGTTGGAGGTTCTCGAGGAAGGTCGCTTGGTCGGTATAGTTATCGGGATCTGGAATGGACTTGTGTAAGCTTGGGAGCAACCATAAAACCATAGTTTGGCGTGCGCACATGATTGCTTCACCCATAGGAGCTTCTGGAAACGCTTTCGCCTTCTGCTCCGACTCCTGCTCGTGTCATTGCGCCTGATGTGCCGTGGTCGCGTATCGGCACCGGTATCAAAGATTCCAGGCTGTCTCGGCGGTGAGATGGGCGTGTAGGCGTCCTCGGGGGCCAGGTGGGATGGGTCAGCGCGGTGCGACTTGAGGCTCGCTGGGACAGTCGACGAGCGCACCAAAGCCGGGAAAGGCTTCTCAAAGCCGGAGGAAATGGCCGATTGATGGAGGCCCGACGGAGGGGCCATGGGGTGGAGTCACTGCTCTCCCATATGCACAATGATATTGTCGATGAATGCCACGGCAGATGTGCTAGACATGTAGGGACAGGAATCTGATGTGTTTGCCAGCAATGAAGCCGCATTGGCAGCCACTGGCACACCACTGGCGTGTGACAGGCGTGCCAGGCAATCGCCGTCCTTGGCAGCACGCACGCACGCACGCACGCTCGCTAAAAGCTTGGGCCATTTCTTGATATGTGGGGCCCCCGCGGGGCACGCTTGTTCCCCATGCAGGTCCCGCCTTCAGTCCATCTGATTTCAACATCTCCTTCCGTCCTGAGCGCATCGAGTTTCACGATGAGAGCCGTTCACCGGAGGCCCTCGTATTCGGCCATTGAGAAATAGTGGACGCGTACGCATCTGTCCATGAGCAAGGGACACCGATCGCGACGGCTCTTACAACGCGCGTCAGTTTGACAGTGTTGGATCAGGATGGGTCATCGTCAGCAACAAGCCACCAAATGGACGAGGTTCCATTGATCCCAATTTTTTAACCTGCAACTTTGTCAGGCACTGTACCAGGACAGACACCGTCCTTTCGCACCGCTTGGATAACCCGACGGCGGGTCTCGTTGATCCTCCACGCGGTGATGCATGAAGGGGTCAAGCTTTGCTATGTTCCTCCCGAGCAACCCCCCGGGCCCAACGCATGATCAAGCTGTTGACAAGCTGGCCTCGATATCTCTAGCCAACGGTTCTGCTGCTCTGGATACTTATTGATGCGGCGAGGATGTAGGTCCTCAGGGGCAGCAATTTCATCCCATCTCCCGATTATGGACATACCTCATTCTACCTCGGCTTGACAGCCGTGAAGGACTAGGAGAGGCATCCGTTGCCAAAGCTGGTTATCGGCAGCGCACGTTGCAGATGCATACGGGCCGTTTACATGATGGCGCTTTGATTTGGATGCAGCTGGGAGTATGGTTGCGCTTCTCTTGAGCAGCTGACTGGCTTCATGAAGCTAAGGTAAATATCGTGTGAGCGATGGGCTCCTGAGCTCCCAAGCTTCTTGGACGGTCAACCGACGATGTTTGGGGTAGCTCGTAAGAGGGGTCGTTGGTCCGGAACGGTGTCCGGTGCCTCAAAATACGAGGTTTTCTGTGTCGCTACGACTTCCCTCTCCCTTTTCAACCCCCCGAAGGAGAAGGAAGGGAGGGATAGGGCTGCCAAATTCGACCCCATCTTGTCGGTACCTGCCGACGTGCCTGCGACGTGCCGCTCACAGCTGGTCTCAGCGCGCAACTATCTCACCCTCGCCCTCGCCATTGTCTGGCACATGGCCATCTTCTAGCGCCGTCCGTTGCCATGAACCTGCTTCGTTATTTGCTCAACGGTAGCATGCCGGTCCCAAAAGCATGGAATTCGCGGGAGTATACCACCAACGGCCGCTTGACAACAAGTCAGGGCATCATCAGGTTGTTCCAAGTGGTGGTCACCACAGTGGAAATCCGATACACGACATACTCCCTGCCCTGGACCAGGCACCAAGAGCACATTGCGATGCAATGCGGCGCAGTGCCCGTCGACGGTTCGGTTGGTCTAGACCCTCCATGTGCATGGCGGCGTCTAGCACACCGGCCCGCTGGCTTGGTGCACCCTGCCTATGCTCCGTTCTCCACGAGCTCGACGCCATCGTGAAGTGCCCTGCTGGTCCTGGCTTCTTTCATAAAAGCCCAACCACCCACCTACTTCCGCCGGGCCACACGCCATCCTTTTCAGCTGCTCCGAGTCCCGTGTAACGGCGTTTGCAAGCCCAATTTCTCCTCTTCCTCAATTTAGCCTGCTGCATTTGCTTGAGATTCTATTTGGTGTTTTCCTGGCTTTTACATGTTACGGTCGGCATCTTCCCCAGACTGGGCTTGCTTCTGCCAATTACCCGGCCTCGCTGACCTTTGAATTTCCTCATCACTGCGCATCATTGCACCTCGGCAAGCTCCCTTTCCGAGCTACAACTATTTGCTCCTGCTTTGTTTGGTTTATTTCACTACAGCCTCCCGTTTCGGGCCCGACGAACCGCTCTTTGTTCTTTGTCGTCGGGTTGCTCTTGAAAAGAGGCGACTAATCCGTGGACTCTTGGATCCGTCGAGGCAGCGTTGTCGAACTCAGTCGCCTTTCAAAATGAGGTGGTCCGGGATTTACATTGCGCTCGGCCTTGCGCATTTGGCAACATGCTCACCTGTGCCTGTTGTGTTAAAGGAGCGCTTGGAGGTCTTCTCGGATGCTGTCAATGGGGTGGTCACTGTCCTCCAGTCTCGGTCAAGCGAGCTGTCCAGTGTCATCTCGGAGAGGAGTCAAGACGGATCTGCGCAGACACCAATAGAAGTCGGTTCACCACAACTGCGGCCACTCACAAAACATCGACCCGCGGAGCTATGGTCAGAGGATGACATGGACGCACCGGTCATAGCACTGGGCGATGAAGACCTGCTGGAAGTTACCGAGACCGAGGTTGATATCACATTGTCTACGTTCGCGCGTCCAGGAATGCCGTGCCGCCAGGGGAGGATAATGCGCGAGAACAACGATATGCTCATCATTTATTTGGCGACATCGTTTCTTTTGGTGGTGATAATGGTTGAGACTTGGGGGAGCTACATGAGAAGGTGAGGCCTGACTGATGGAGGGAATTCAAGGAGCTTCACTAACTGATACACGGTAGACAAGAACGAGGTGAAATTCGGTTAGATGAGAGTCCAGTTCGAGAGGTGTGCTCTATTCAGTCAGATCCTACTCCGACGCCGGCCCAGGATATGTCAGATGAGAAGAAGAGCTTGCTGTGATGGTCGATAAAGCATGGTACGAAGTTGCGCTGTATGGATATCCGTTCTGGTAAAAGTCGACGCAGTATTTCCCCCAATTCGCACACTGGGCTCATCATTGATGAGTCAAAGATTATGGTGATCGGAGCACCAGGGTGTCTTGTTTTGTCACCGCGTTCAGGCAAGCGAGAGGAAGCTTGCTTACCTGAAATAACTTACAAATCTCAATATACTTCATCTTATAGGTTCCCTCACATATCTCGCGCTTACACACCGATGGAAATACAAGATTTCCGTACAACAGCAATGGAGCACGTGTGCCTTTCGGTGTTGGTCACGCAGCAATGGGCCGATGTGAGCCCCAGAGAGTCTCACAACAGTTCCACACACTCAGCCCAGCACATTCATCTTTCATGTTTCCTTCACCAATATAGGTGTCTGGTAAGAGAATGATTTATATCACATCTATTATGACGTTTAGTCCTGCTTCGATATCTATGCCAAGAAGGAATCGGGGCTGTGTCCGGCCGCCCCGGGGTCCGCCCTAGCGTTATCGGCGCCGGAAATGCGGGGTTCGGGAGTCCCGACCGAGCCAAGAGATGCCATTCCCCATCCCGTGATGCCAAGTATTCCATCGCCAAGCCCCCGCGACTTGCTGTTTGAGGTTGTTCACTGTGATCACAAGCCACATCGGCATGCGGCTCGTGAGTGTTTCTGGTGTAGACACAGCGTTGATTGCATAAGTCGAGCTCGCGAATGCGGGGTGTGAGAGCTAAGATTACAAACGAGTACATCGGCGAATAAGACATCGAGATTCTCATCCAGGATGCAGAGAGCGGCGTGGTAAATGCCCACAGATGTTTCATGGCTTACGGGACTCTCATGCAGCCCAGCCTCTTCAGCCCAATCACGAGTGATCCCAAAAGACCAACTCAGCACAAACCCCCTCCCTGGATATCCATGCCTTGCCTCAGGCCTTCAGCCTTCCTTCCTGGTCTTTATCTGTCGCCAACCGTCCCCGGTCAAATTTACTCTCTCTTCTTCATATTAAAAAGCTCTTGGTTTCCCCCTCTGCATACACAGCAAAAAAACCGACTTTGCTGGAACGGCATATTTGACGCCAAGACATTTACCACCCCAACAACAGCGGGCGCTGCGTTTGACAACGATTAGCCCACCCCGCATTTTTGGGTCTCATCCGAACTCCGAGTCAACAAACAGTTTTGCCGTGTGGAAGCTCAAACCCGGCATCTCACAGCCAGCTGCAAGCTAGCCGCGCGAGCTTATTTCCCGCAATAGCCAGACCCAAATGTCTCTGCAGGTTGACGACGGCGGCAGACGTGCCCGGTCCCGTTCCCCGGGCCGTCCTGCGGAGGACCGAGACCGAAGCCGGGGCCGGAATCCGAATATCGTGGAAGCGTCACCCTACAGCTCAACCGACCGTGGTTTCACCCCCTCTACAGTAACCGCATACAGCGAATATGAGCGCCTCTCTCAGTGGGGTTCAGCCGCCGACGAGGACTTTTATGGCGCGCGACCGCCCTCGGTGGTGAACCTTCAAGGACAAGGTCACATCTACGACCTACCGCCAGAGGACTACGGTCGGTACGGCGGCAGAAGAGGAGACCGTGATCGGGACTCGGACAGCGACAGCCAGAGACGGAGGTATCCACCTGAGATCAGGACTGCTGAGCCCTCCTCGCCCAGGGACTCTCGTGATTCTTTCGGGAGAGACTCCGACAAGGAACGCCGTCGCCGGGAGAAGAAGGAGAAGCTCCAAGACGATCTCGCGTATGGCAAGCTACCAGGGGCATCGAAGTACGACGCTCCGGTTTCTCAGTCCATTCCCATCCCGATACCGAACCCCTCAGCATCGGCACCATCGTTCAGCTATGCCCAGCCCAGGCCTTACGAATACGGATCAGTCCCCAAGACAGACCGTTACGGCAGTTCACTAGAACCCGCCCCTCGCCCTGGCCGCTCTCCCAGTCCTGGCCCATCATCTCCTCTGAGGTCTGCCATGAAGAGGACGTCCTCCCCGCTCCCCCCAACTAACCGCATGTCAACCTTGTCGGTCCACAGCCCCCATCACAGCCTATCCCTTTCCTCAGCTCCCCCTTCACCGCTGCTAGAAGCTTACCATGGAACCTACCAGTCCATGTCCCCTATGCCCTCGCCCCTCTTGATGCCGTCCTCTCCGGGACACCACATCCTCGAGGCGCTCTCTCCGCTCGGGTCCGACTCCGAATCCGAAAAGAAGAAGAAGCGCCGTGCCCGCTTCCACGACCCCGTCGACGACGCTGCTCGTCTGGCCAAAGCCCTAAAGGGTGACCGTCGACCGCCAGAGACGGAACCACTCATTGAAATCCTCCCTGGCATGACCCACGAGCAAATCATGGATTTGCGACAGGAGTACAAGCGACTGGTCAAAACAGGCGTAGAGAAAAAGGGGGTCAACATCGCCAAACACATCCGCGCCAGGCTAAAGGACGAGGATCCCAACCTGATGAAGGCTTGCTACGCCACCGCCCTGGGCCGTTGGGAGAGTGAATCGTACTGGGCAAACTTTTGGTACCACGGCGACAAGACGCGGCGGGAGCTGCTGATTGAATCGCTGATGGGGAGGTCAAACGAGGAAATTAGGCTGATCAAAGACGGGTTCAGTGATAAGAAGTACGGGAACAGCCTGACGAGGGCGATGAGGACGGAACTGAGGGAGGATAAATTCAAGAAGGCGGTGCTGATGGTGCTGGAGGAGAAGAGGGCGGAGGACGTCTGGGATTCGAGGGAGAGGAGGTGGAGGATTGATCCTGACTTGGTGGAGCAGGATGTGAGGGATCTGTACAAGGCAGTCAAGAGCGAGAAAGGGGGCGAAAGTAAAATGTTGGAAATTGTGATTGGGAGGGGGGAGGAGCACTTGAGGGAGGTGATGAGGGTGTATAGGGATGTCAGCAGAGGAGGCAATTTCGCCAAGGATGCGTTGAGGAAGAGTGGGAATCTTGTGGTGAGTTTTTTTTCTTCTTCACTATTTCCGAAGTGAGTGGAAGAGGATATACTGACATTGATGATAGGGCGAGGTACTGGCGCATATTTTGAATGGGGTGATCAACAAGCCGATGAGAGATGCCATGCTTCTTCAGCACGCGCTCAAGGCGTCGAAGAAGGACGAGCTGAGGAAGGAACTGTTGATTTCGAGGCTGGTGAGGTACCACTGGGATGTGAACCACATGCAGCAAGTCAAGCGAGCGTTTAGGGAGCAGTATGGCCAGGACTTGAGCGATGCTGTCAAGGAGGGGACCAAGGATGAATGGGGTGCCTTTTGCAGGGCCTTGTGCGTCACGAGGATGCCGGATGCTGAGAAGGTTATCGCGAGGGTTGATATTCACAGGAAGTGAAGGGAATTCTCGAAGTATTGGACAGTAGAATGATGATGCTTGGGTGAGGTTTACGTTTGGAATCTATGGTCTCTTACTTTTCGTCTTATATGCCTTTGGTCGATTTCCTTGCTATACCATTCATCTATTTTTCACTATACAAGTCTTTTCTTTTTTTCTACATTTTTGTTATGCCATTGGATTTTAGCTTCTTTGAAATTGGCCCGGGGGTTTGCCCTTACTTGAAATTTCAAGATACTCTCTAGCTACTATCAATACACTTAAGTCCCGTCTTCATTTCACACGCAACACATCTCCACCACGGGTCATGAAACAACCTTGATCGTGTACACAACTACGCCAAAGATACAAAAGAAAGATATGTGGCTCTGGTGAAATTACTCCCAATGTGTGTGAAGTAACAATGAAACAAAAGGCCAAATTGATAAGGATGAGATTCGAACTCACGCCCCTTTCGAGACCACGGAACTCTCGTGTTGCTGGGGAGAAACAACACATGGGCGTGGATTAAGGAGGACCCTTAACGTGGCGCCTTGGACCGCTCGGCCACCTTGCCTGTTTTGTTTTGTTGTGATGCTTCTCAAGTCTGGGATTTTGTGTGCGAGGAAACGGAGTTTGTTTGGAGGGGTGTGAGTAAGGGTGGTCCTTGTCGGTATGGGTTATGTTAGGGTTGATAGTGGTGATGGTGAAGCAGCGTGGAGTTGAGAGAGAATTGGGAGGTGTATTGAATTTGATAGACTCGGCTGAGGGCCATCAATGCTGAGGAGTGGCGGGTGTGAGCTAACACACATGGAGATGGGTGTGATTTCAAGGATGGGTGCTTGGTTTCTATCTCAGACCTGCGAATCTGACAAGTTCGGCTGAGAGCTCCGATATTCCAGATCCGACAGAGGTACTTCCCGAAGTTAAGATACCTACAGTATTGACCTGGTTTGTTTGTCTAGCGTGTACCTCTAGTAGATATTTATAAGGAGGTTTTAACTACTAAGAAATCCTACCGAGATACTAAGATCTAAGGTAAAGTCTCCGCTCTCTTTTACTTCCGGGGTCTTTTCTAAATTCCTTTTTCCACGTGGTGGAAGAATAATTACCTGACTAGCGATAATGGTCTTGGCCGTACCGCGCTAGACAAACAAACCAGGTCAGTATTGTATGAACAGGGGTGGTTTTAAAGATGATAGTTTGAGGGTTGTCTTAGATCTTCCCCGGAAAGCACTTGGCTGGCTTGGATATTGGGAGCTGAGAGTAGGCGGCGAAGGTTAACAACAAGACCAGCGATGCCGAGGACAAAAATGAGGCAGCCTATTCTTTTAAGAGTGACACGTGGAGGAGATATGTCTCGTAATGAAGCATATCGAGATCGGTACGGACTGTGTTAGATCTCACATCTCCCTGCATTATGGGAGACTGATGGCTGGCTGACATGCTTGGATCCGGCAAAGCGGCCTCGGACTGGAATGATGTTCCCAATTGGACGCTTTCCGGAGAAGCATATGAGCTTGGCGGCCATTAAGACAACAATATCACAGTATTAAGGTGTAGATAACCCCCAGACGATGTTCCTTGCCAAGAAACGGCAAGACGGGAGACACGGGAGTCTTACTCACATATCGCTTGGCAAAACGTCTTGTTGTCAAATGACCTGTGGAATGCACTCTTGCTGCCTTTGGATATTGAGGGGCTGAAACTCGCTGTCTCGGGTGTACCGAAGCTGCTGTGGTTGAAGATGGCAAAGAGGATTGTTCAGACGGACAACCTATGCTTGGCTTTTTAGGTACTGTGGGTCCGGCATTGCTGCAGCCAAGCGTTACCGGCGCTAGGGCGCAGCGACCACCAAGACGGGATGACGTCAAGTCGACGCGAAAGAAGTTTGACACTTTCGGCCCCAGCTCCGAAGATTGTGAACGGTTCGACTCATAATTCGAGATTTTCTCTGGCAATCCCATCACTTCAACGCCATCGACTGTCATCAACGTCGTAGCCAAACGCATGCTCTTCATGATTATCGCTGCGACGGATGAGTCCTACACTATACACCTAACACGATCTTCAACTTAATCACCCGAATCACTCGTCGATGTCGTCTCCAGTTTTTCGCTGGTTCGCTCTTCAGGGATGATCACGCCACGGATTCAAATTCCCCACTCGATAACAGCTTCCAGGCTCGGCAAAGTCTCGCTCTTCGGCACCAAACATGGAGAAGCCAAAATCAGCTCTCTCCTACTAACGACAATGACGATATGAGGAGCTCGAACATCTTGTTTCGTTGCCAGGTTGCACAGATGCACTTCTCATGTCTTGAATCGCTATCAGTGCCCATAGCGGAAGCAGATCAAGACAGCCTGTGTAGGACAACCGTTGTTGCATCGGCATCCCAAACTCTCGGATGTGCCAACCGGAGAATACCATCTTGACGTTTCACAGCGCCGGCAAAATGGTTTGGCCCTGGCGGGCTGACTCATGCCGCTACCTTACCGCCTCGCACTCGAGTGCGAACAGAACAGACGCCAGCCACCTCGACCACAGGGTACCCCTTTGAGCACATTACATTTACCCCTCACCTAAGCTCATATTGCACCAAGACCCAAAACCACTCACGTTTACAAAACCAATTACGAACGAGCAAGTGCTGTTGACCGTACAGTTCAATGCACCGTAGCGTAGTTCCGCTGATCCCCATAATGCGCAGATTTAGTGCTGGACTGAAGCCCGACCGAGGTCGCAGTTTCTCCGGCCATATTCTAGAAAGAATCAAGCAATTGCCAAGGCCCGTCCACTCGTGCCCCTGGGTTGGAGATACAAGGGCAGCATGCTCACACGGAGGACAATGTAATGTCGACAGGGCTGTGGCGAACCGCGCCTGGCCCAGGATCCGGGGGACGGGGATCAGAGATATCACGATGTTGTTATCGTCGCCGCTAGTTTTATGGTTGGGTACCCTACCCAATGACTGGAATGCCGTGCGCTAGGAATATATCAGTGAGGTCTAGCCCAGGACGAGGCAAGACATTATCATTTCCAGCAGCCTCGGTGCTGCTACACCGTGTGACCGCTTGTGACAGGCGTCAGCAACTGCAACGCTGTCCCTAATGATGGCGAATGGGAGGCCACCTCGGCGGTGTGAACAGTATGTCTTGGTCTGACCAACGAAAACGGCAAATGTCGTACGACGCTACGATGCGATGTTGTCTCCTTCCGATACTGGTATCCCAAAGGGCCAAGGATTCGGCCGAGGAATGTCAACATGCCGGACAGCCCAATGATAAGTAACGGCCCCAGTTTATGGTAACCAGTGCTCCCGAAATAGTAGGCTGCCTTATGTTCTGCTTCGCCGAAGCTGAGCTCTCCGCAATGATCCTTCAAAGGCGATGCTTGGACCTTGGGTTGGCCGCCGAACACTCTCGGCATTTTCAGACGGAGACGGACCTGAACAAATGGATACGCAGGATATGCCAAGGACTTTCAGCGGACCCATGAGCATACAATTGAAGGGTTTTCGGACAGGGGCATCATCGATCCAAGAGACTGATGATTTTGCCTGTTTTTTACGTACTTGATGACTACGTACCTTCTGTGATGGCTTGGTCAGCAAGGCACAAAACCGTTGTTTGGTAACAAAACATTGTTCCAATCGGGATTCGGCGAGCGTTGGACTGTCAACACCGATCCGACTGGTTCTCGTGCAATCAAAGGGCCTGATGCTTGCCAGAAAGGGCATCACTCTGGTGGAGGAGTTTCGGGTCTTGCAGGGCCCATTCTAGTCGAGTCAAGAACAGTCCCTCGCTGCCATGTGGGAGATGCACACAATGTGAGGACTCGGAGGTCGGCCTTTGGCATGCACGAGCTCTGGGGGACAAGATGAAAAAGGCCCCACCCGTACCGAGACAGCGAAACAGAACCCCCACCATCCGTAGTCGCTAGGGCAAGCCACTCACCACCAACATCACCAACGATTCCTATCTCGAACACCACGAGGCATGTCAGACACACAAGAGGCAATTATTTTGCAAATCGCTACCAGGCACAAAGACGAGGGCCACAGGATTCATTTCGATATCGTTTTCACCTTTCCAACGGATGGATATTCCCCAGTTCGGTCGGATTTCGGCCACGGAACAGACTGGTCGGAAACATCCCGCATTGTCTCCGATCTTGATCATCCTGGTTTTTTCTGATCGCGAACAAGCGCCTCCAAACTTGTCTACACATCGTCTCCACGTCGGGATCTACCTTGTCGCCCTGCTTTCCACTTTCTTTCATTTCCTGTTCTTGATTTTACCACATTCTGACGAATCGAGCCTCGGACAGCAGCGGATCAAATACCCCTGGCCAGACAGAGGAGTGATGTTGAGAACCAAGCAAAGATCGACGCACGAAGGAAGTAGAAGCGATGGTGGGCGTAGAGATTCTTTGACGACAAGAAAGATGTTTTCAGGGCATCGAAGCTGGTGTCCACAGTCTTTTTCTACTCGAGTAGAAGCATCATGAAATTTGCGCGCTCTCGGGAATAACCAAGAGACCGACCGTTGACCGTCCAAACACCGTTTCAACCACATCAAATCACCCCACACCCACCCACCACCAAATACGCAAAATGCGATGCGCCCTTGGACGAACGCCGCAAAAAGTGATTCATACAGGCAAGGTACTGTACTAACGTCCAGGAAAAGGTACCAAGCGCGTGGGCTTTGCCAGTACACTACACACACTCACGAGTACGTGAGACCTGCAGACATCGCCTCGCGACAAGAAGTACTTGTGTCCCCAGACCCCAGTCCCCAGTCAAGTCCCCATGTTCCTTATGCCCCTGTCGGTCCCCTTGAACCCTGTCAGCATACCTGATGTACCCGTCATCCATGTCAGTTCGCTCATAGCTAAGAGAGGGCCGCGCAGCCCTTCATACTCGATGGTTCATTATTAATCCCTTGCTCTCCTCCTTCCTTCCCTCTGCTCGCTGCTTATGCACCCACTCCCCCCCTCTTCGTTCTCGATCACTAGTCTTGGCTTGTCCGTGCAAACCACCTCGCTCTCATATATTATCTCTAAATCCCACACCCCTCTAGATCTAGCTCACTGTTATAAGACCTGTTCTGGCCACCATCGTCTTGACACATTTTTCGGTTCTGAAAGACACGAACTTTGACTTGACAGTTTGACATCAGCAAGCCATCGCCACATACACTCAGCACACAATGGAAGGCTTACCAACACCACCCAATGAGGATTTCCTCGGCCACAGGAGGCACTACACCACTTCCAAGTCAGTCAAGGCCGTTCACAGGACATCAAAACGCACCAGCTATCATGGACACCCTCCCTCGCCCGTCCACGACGCCCACTCATCACACAATGGAGACGCTAGGCACAAGAGAGTGTGGAAGGCCTGCGAGAGGTGTAGAATGAAGAAGACCAAGGTGGGCATCACTGCCTACCAACCTCATCTTTTCAGCTAGCTAACAGGCCGCTTTTCAGTGCGATGGAGAGTTTCCCTGCAAGAGGTGTAAAGACGACGGGCTTGTCTGCACCGCCGGAGTCCGCAAGAAGACCGAATACAAGCAGCTACCACGAGGGTACGCAGAAGTACTCGAGAACACCCAGTTTGCCCTCATCGCCACAGTCCACAAGCTCTATGCTATGGTCCGAAATCACCAGACATGGGACCTCGGCGAGCCAGATCTCAACGACAGAGGTCAGCCAGTGATTCACAACATTGCCTCCAAACTCGGGTGTATACGACCCAGCGGAGACATGGATCTCCCCCCTCACGCGGTTTTCCCTGAAGACGAGGCCGGCCTCACAGAGCTCGCTAGGCAATTAGAAGAGCAGCAGCGAAGAGAGACCATTGGCGCACCGTTATCCAGCAATGGGACTGTCAATCACACACACACCCACAGCAGACAAGAAACGATGGATTCCCGAACCGACGACCGGGCCAGCTCTTCCTCCCCGGAGCTCGATCACTCCGATTTCGAGTCAAGCATGGACAACTACAGGAAAGCGGCCTTTGGCACCACCACGGGGGCAACCTCGGCGATCACCATGTCACCCGCCAGCCTGTCCTATCACGATTTCGACATGTCGGCCTGTCCAACGCCCTCGGTGGACGGCAGATTCCCGACGCAATCGCCGACTACGGCGGGAAGTATACCCACCAGTCTGAACTGGCTCAGCGCGGCAAGGACCTCATCAACAGCTGTTATGGACGCTCTGGACTTTACTTCGCAACCTCAGTACTTGAGCTCCGGCGGGTATCCGCTGGACATGGACATGCTCAATCAGAATCTGCTTGAATCGGCGTTTGGAGTGGGCTCAATGAAGGGGAACGGGGTGCTGGCTTGCGCCGCGAATCCGGATGTCACGCTTTTGGGGGGTATGGGGGAGGCGATGATGTACGGGGGGGTGTACGGTGGGGATGATGGGTTGAGGATGTGAACAAGTATGTGTGTGTGGGGGGGGGGGGAGGGGGAAGTACTTTTGGTGGGGGGGGGGGGGGGGGGTGGATTTTTTTCGGATGCAATGGGGGTCACAAAAAAAACAAAAAAACAAAGGAAAACACCCAACCCCCCGGAGAGAAAGAG
>MU864072.1:0-39604 GCA_033296885.1 Triangularia verruculosa | reverse complement strand
TCGTGTGTGACAATTCCGCTGCACTAGAGAGCACTGTAAGTGCCTACCGTTACAGGGCCCTTAGGCCTGTATACGGCTCATACCTTTTAACATTTACGATATTATATAATAATCTATATTTATTTATCCGAATATAGACTATAGAATAGATAGTTTTTCTCGCCGGCCGGATAGAGAATATCTATTTTATTTCTAAATATATTAGCCCTATAATAAACGGATATATATCTATTTAATTACTAGTATTTAGATTCTTTATTTAAAAGAAATAAACGGAAAATATTAAAAGTATAAATATAGTTACGAAAATAACTCGACTCTTATAACTAATAAAAAGGCCGTAATATCGAAGGGATTAAGGAACTAAAGGACTAAGCGATACATTACTATAACCATATATTACGGCCGCTATATCTGGATATAATATAATATTAGTACCGAATTATTTATAGCTCTTTACTACTATATATACGTTGGAAAATCGGATATATACCGTTATAACGATTATAAAGTTCTAATAAAATAATACGTAAATACTTTATATAATACTTTGTATTTAAATGTAAAAGTTAAAATAATATTTAGCTATTACGTTATAATTTTTTTATTTAAAGCGATAATAGCTTAATTAACGGTAATATAGAGTAGTATCTTTAACAAAATTAACGTTAGTATAACCGTGTCCTTTTTACTAAGTACTATATCGATAGTACCTTTAGTAGTAGGTATATAGATTAACTATATCTACTATACTATATATATAGACGTATTAACCGACGTTTTATACCTTGAGCTCGCTAATCTAAATTATTGTTTGATTAGGGTTTCCCTTTAGAATATCGAGTTGGAGTAACTCTTCCTTTAGAATCTATTACTTTCCGAGATATTAAATAAGACTATATTCGATTCCTATATACTCGAAGAAGGGTTTTAATATTGCGTTAACGGCGGCGACGGTAGTAGTATCCCCTTAGGATTAAGTATAACGTTACCATTAAGTTCGTTATTAACAGTACTCTCTTCCGGTATTTCCGGTATTTTATCGTCGTCGACGAGCTTTACGTTTATTCCTATACCTAATAATAATTACGTCCTCGGTATTAATTTAAGCGGTTATTAAGGTCTCTGTGATTTTAATTATTATTTTAGTTAGTATTTATTACTATATATTTATATAAAGACTGGAATACCTGCTCCGCTTTTAACCCTTTTAATATCGGGTTAACATAGTTATATTATATTAAGCGAAGTAATAGACTTTAGTCCCCTTTATAATTTTACTTACTTCTAAGTTAGGAATTATTATTCCGGTCCGCTATATACTACCGTCCCCCCTGTTATTATTTATATTAAAGGAACCGGTACCGGTAATTACAAGAGTTTAATAGATTATTATTACGTTAAAGTTAAACGTTATTACCTTTATTAATTTTATAGAGCTTATAAGTAATTTATAAGTTACCCCTTTTATTATTAAGGTCCTTTGGGAATATAAAAGTTTATTTAATATTTTTTTAACTTTATAAATAGTATTATTATAGAAGAGACTCGGATAAGTAGATTATAAGAGAGATATAGAGTTAACTGCTATTTTTATATACCGGTTTATTGGTCCTCTTTTAAGTAATTAATTATATAGATTGTCTTTTTTCGTAATATTTCTTCTAATTAGCTTATCTATTATATTTACGTTTATCTACATTTATAATTATAATATAATGGTATTGTAAGTTAGTAATATTAGATAATAAGTTATACGTTCTTTGATATTTTTATATTATAGCAGATAATGTATTAAAAGAAAAAGAGAATTTACGAAAGAAATAACCTTAAGAATTTGGAAGTGTGGTTTTATTTATAATTGCCTATTATATAGATTTATTATATATTACTATTAGAAGTTATTTATAGCTTTAGTAGAGGTAGCGATTTCCTATATTTATTATTTAAGTTAAAATATAGAAGCTATTTCTGGCTCCAGCAAAGGTAGACTATCGCTGCTTATATAGATAAAATGAAAGAAGCCGTTTCTGGCTTTAGCAGAGGCTGAGATTTCATATCATTATCACGGCGTATTATACCACTGCGAAAAACACCTATGATTGCTATCAAAAGCTACAAGTGATTAAAGCTGCCAGCTTCAATCACATCAGTGGTATATATGGTGGGGCACGACTGGTCGCGCCGTCATAATCATGATCCTAGCGCTGCCTTAGGCTCAATGGTTTGCGTTGTAATCATGTGGAAGCTGTTTTTGGCTCTGCAGGGGGCAGAAGTTCCTTTTTATATTGTCAAGCCAACTGGCTATGCTCCAAAAATGGCTCTGCTCCAAAAATGGCTCTTACTCTAAAAATGGCTCTTGGAATCAAACAGACCCACTCAAAAGGTAGTGTTGAATTAGACAGTGAGAGGCCCACTGTTAAGGAATTAATATCTTGGCAGTGGGACCTTGACCACCCGGTCAGGAGAGCCTGTGCTACCTGGCTCTCTTCCCTCCGACAACAAACCAATTGACTAAGTTTGCACCCCATATTATTGTTTGACAGGTAGCATTCGATAGCTGGCGGCTCCGTAAGGTGAGTATGAACTAGCGTAAAAATACAATCTTACATGCTTGATTAAGTTAGAAACTATCTAAAGTTTCGGTGAACCGGGATGTAGGAACTATATTTAGGGAGATGATTTGCCTAATTTAGACGAATTTAGAAACTAATCTTAGCGTAACGCTACCGGAGTTATTTCTAATTTTAATGAAAATAAGGATTCCTTATTATAATCCCTACTTACTTAAACGAACGGTTTACACTTTAGAAATAATTCTAAAATAATACGTTACTTTTCTACTAAGTAAAAAGAATATATATTTTTACTACGATAATCGATATATAATTTTCTTTATTAATATTATAATTAATTAACGATAAACTATACGGCGGTAGCTATATATAAAACGCGGAAGCGTCTTAATTAATTACTTAAGAATTAAAAGGGAATTAATTAAAATAATTAGAAAATACTATAATACTAAGACGCCCGAAATATTATATACTATAAAATATTTAAGGGTATTCGGCGAAAAAATAGGACGAATATTCGGAAAGAATTCTAATATATAGTCGTTTAATTAAGATAAGCTCGGAGGAGTTAATTAGTTTATAATATAAATATCTTAAAAGATTAATATATACTAATATTAAGAACCGAGGCGCTTTAATAACCCTTAGTTATAAGACGAGTATTATATTTATAAAACTCTTTCCGGCGGCGGTTAAGAGTTAATAGATAATATTTTAAGGGTTTATTTTTTTAATCCCTTTAACTTTTACGTTAATATTCGTAAAAACCTCTTTTATATCATCCCTAGGCTTAACGGGATACTTAACGAACCTATTACCCGGCTATAGATTTTATACTCTAAGTTCTTAATCCTAACTAATATCGATTATAACCCTTATATCGTCGTTATACTCTTCGTTATAGCGTAAATGTATTTTTACCGGATACCTGCTTATAACGGTAGGATAACCTTTAATAATAGTTAGGGTTAGAAAGGCGTGCGATTATATATACTATAATTCTGCGATATTAAGGTTCAGCTTATTACCTATAACGAAGGCTAAGAAAATAATCTTTATTTTATCGTCTATATTACCGTCGTTACCGTTGCTTTTTTAAAGAGGTTTATAATCCTATATAAGACCCTTTATTTACGGTCTATCGATAGCGAAACTAAGCTCGGTATAAAGATTACCTATACCTTAATTAAGGTCTAATCTATTTTTAGTTTTAAGGAGCGTTTTATTAAAGTACTCGGACCTAAGATTTCGGGCGTTTTATTATTTAATAACCTAGACTTTATCGACCTTTACGGCTTATTAATTAAGTTTACTTTTAAATAACTGCCCGTCTTTACCTATTTTATTAGTTAATATCAGTTTAAGCGGCGGCGTAAGAGGTAGCTTATAAAAGAGATATTAAATAATAGTTTTAAAGAGGAACTGCCTAATTCAGACGATCGGCTTATATTTAGTTTAAACGTTAAAAGGAGATAGATAATATAGTCGGTTAAGACTTTAGAAGTTTACTAAAAATACTTTTCCTAGCTTTTAGTTTTTTTTAATTTTTTTTTTTTTACTATATTATTATGATATTTAAGTATAATACAAATAAATAACGGATTTAAAATGAAAAGGGAATAAATATTACGGAAATTATAATTAATAAAGGAGCGTTTTTTTTATTTTTTTTATTTTTTTCTAATATATTATATATATATTTACGGATATCCCCTTTATTTTTTTATAGTAAATGGTTAAAAAACCTGGATACTAATATAGATGTGTATAAGATACGGTGGATTCGATGAAGTATAAAAATAGGTAGGCGTTAATTAGAAAGTATTATGGGGTTTAGGTATAAAGGAGGTTCTGTAGATTTCTCTTTATATTATAGTGTTAATTAATTAATAAGGACGAGTTAATAATAGTTCGTCGTTATTTTAGATAATAGCCTTTTTTTACTTTAATAGATATAATAAGGATGTTTTTTCCTTTACTATGTTAAAAGATAATATAAAGGTGTTTGATTTATAGTATATAGAGCGATCTTACTATATGGAAGTCTTTGGACTAAGGTAATTAAGATTAAAGGTTTATTAATTTGAAGTTATTACAGTTATTACGGCCCGTTATAGATCCTTATATATATCGATGGTATTTTATAATAGGAATAATATTAATTATTTTTAGACGGAGAAAGAAATAAGATGGGAGTATAGATTATATTTTATTATATTATATATATATTTAAAGCTAAGTAATATTATAGTTAATATAAATTGGATATATTATCGAATTTATAAAGAAAGAAATATATATATTTATTTATTTAAATTATAAATACATATAGATTAATAAGGTAGATAAATAACTATATATATAATACGAAATTATTAATATTTTATATAGTAATAATGGCTATAGAATTAAATATATTAAAATTATAATAAAACTTATAAGGAATTAATAATAAAAGGTTATTGTTGAAATAGGTGTCTCGCAGGCCTGTATAATGTAGGCCTACGCTAGGGACCGAAGATATAGTATCTCGCAGGTTTGTATGATGTAGACCTGCGCTGGGAACTGAAGATATGGTGTCTCGCAGGTCTGTATGATGTAGATCTGCGCTGGGAACCGAAGATTAGCGTAATGTACTTAAAATGAAGGAGGCTATATCTGCAGCCTACGACAGTGGCTAGGTACTGAAGGAAGATTAATTACAGGGGCGGCGCCCTACAGTATATAAGGTGATTATAGTAATATAGGCTTGTGAGGTACTGAAAGATATAGTAAACCAGTATATTGAATTGACTTAATAGGCAAGAAAACATCACAGTGAATAGTCCTGAGGGCAAGCCTCTTATAGATCTTCGGCTCCGTATTCCTCTCCCAATCTCTTCTCCGTTGCCGTACGCTAAGTATCTGGAACTCCGGACGCTAGCTATACGGATCTCCAGGTTAAATCGGAGGTCCGTTCGGAGGTCTGAAAGCTTATATGATCGCCACGGTCGAGCGTTGGTGAGTATGTGATTCCAAGCCATTGGTTGTTGTAGGCCTTGTAGGTTACAGGCCTAGATACACTGTAAAGTCCACAAATAAGTGCTGTACTTTAACAGTATTTTATATATACTTCTTACTACCTTATAATATCTCCCGGTTTATTCGATTTAGAATCGTTACGTCGTTAGTTATAAATACTTAGATATAATTACTATTTTCTTTAATAATAGTACGTTTAATATCTTAAAAGACATTATTATTCTTCTTTTATTAATCTTATAAATATAGAAATTAAAAATTAATCACTATTAATAACTAACGGTATTAATAATATTTAATATCGGTTTATTATATATAGTTCCCGCTATATTACCGTCTCTATATAAATTAACTTATCGTAACGCCTATTTTACCTCGATAATATAAATAAAGTATATTATATAATATAGCGTTACGTATAATGCGACTTAAGATAAAGTTAATATTATTATCTAGTCTATTATCGAGTAGTTTTACGTTATATTTTACGGAAGCCTACTACCCTTATAATTCCTATTAATTAATATGCACCGTAGGATTTCTTAAAAAATAAATGGAAATAATACTATACTATTATATACTTAACTACTTAACGGGATTACCCCGTTTTAACTGTAAAAGTAGTTATTAAATATAAGCGCTGGGCCTATAGGTAAAGATGTAAATAGGGCCTGCTTTACTATTTAGAACGAGTTAGAGGAAGGTAATATTTAAGTTACTACGATTATCTAGGTTAAGTGGGAGGAAAGAATGTGGTTTGAAGATAGCGATGATATCGAAGAGGGACCGAGCCAGTTACCGATTTCCTTAAGCGATATAGGTAATTTAGTGAAAGGTGTAGACGGTCGCCTATAGATAGGGACAGTTTCGTCTTAGTTAAGGTTGGTAGGTGTTAAGATATGTCGCCGGTAGGCCAGTTGATTAGGCCCTGCCGGGTAGGTCGGAAGTAATTATCTGAAGATTTTGGGGTCCTTGGACTGCGAGGTACGGCGGTGTGAGGTGACACTGAAGGAAGGCAAGTATAGGGAACTATGCCCTGCAAAAGAAAAAGAAGTAGGGAACTATGCCCTGCAAAAGAAAAAGAAGTAGGGAACTATGCCCTGTAAATAGAATGGCAGGCACTTGTCACGAATGAGAGGTATAAGTAGGTCAAAGGCCAATACCATTGCCAGTCTATCAATGTAATCGTAAGATGAAGAAGAAAGGAAGAAGTGTGGGCTTGCAGCTCCATCTTCTTGTCATAAAACCCCGGTCGGAGCTCCGGGTCCTGCATTCAACCCTAACCCTTCATCCTGTGTAATCATGTCCCTCACCACCAAGCCGTGTTAGATAACACGGTGCACTCTATGAGGGTCCATATTCTGGGGGTTTTTATTGTGTGATTATATTTTGTTCTTCTCTCTGTTCCTGCTCTCTTTTATAGACCTTTCTGCAGGATTCATTCTGTCACATGGTCAACAGATCCTGGCCACCGCCGACAGACCATGGCCGCGGCCAGCAAACCATGGCCACCGCCAACTGAAGGATGAACTCCTTGCTAGTAAGACCCCTTTCTCTCTGACAAGCCGTGACAGCACTGAACTACAGGACAAAAGTGTGGTAAAACAGTATAGTTATTGACTTTGACTGTTTTAAGGAAAGAAAAGACCATTCCAAATACACTGCGAGGGGAGCCTTTTATGGGCATCCAAGACCTCGTTTTCCTCGTTATCGCTCCTCACAATTTCCATCGGTTCAGTTGGCCACAGTGGCTTGTATGAGAACTTTGTATTTCCCTGTGACCGCTGTGGGCGTTATAAGCGTTGTGGCTTGAAGCCTTTGAGTGCTGTGAGCCACGATGAAGACCATACTGTAAAATCCACAAATCAGTGCTGTATTTCAACAGTAGATAGTTCGGCTTATTTCCTAATCAATCCCAGGGTCTATCCGAGGAGAGCTGCGTATCTCGGCAGTTAGACCAAGATACAGTATTACAATTATATCCAGCATCCTTGCTCTTGGTTGAGCCAGAAACGGCTTTGCGTTGAATTCTTCTTTTGCTGGAGCTGGAAACAGCGCCTCGGAGGATTCTATTCCTACGCCCCAAGTTTCTTAGTAAAATAAATCCGGGGAGCCATTTCTGGCTTGAGCCAAGACAGCAGACAATTGGAGCGTGCTCCCACTGTAACGGGCCGAGCCTTGGCATAGACATCGACCATTCCAACACCAGAACCTTCCATCAGCGCGCACTGGCCAACGCGCTTAGCCAACTCAAAGGCTCAGAACCAGAAGCTGGTTTTGAACGCGACTGTAACACACCATTGGTAACATGCTGACTCACGTGCCGTGGTTGTGACTGCAGCGTTTTTTCCGCTCATGTGGTCGCAACCACGCATCTCCGTTGTCCTTCCTCTCACTGGGTGTTTTTCCGTCCGGTGCCGACCTTCATTTGGAGTGCCTGCTGGAACAATCCGTTCCTGGGTCACAGCCCTGGTTCCTAACTGTTGCGCATACGCAATCCAGGCTGAGATCTTGTAGATGTACCTCGTTGTAAGGCGAAGAGTTGTTGGTAGGAATGGCTACCGAAATTGTAACGGTCTCAAGGTAGTATTTTGCAACTAGCTAGGCCACTCTACGAGTACACTGAACTTGAAGAAGAAGAGGAAAAGAGAAAGAGAAGGTTTGACAACATGAGCCTCTGATATGGCTGGGCGTATTGGCCAGTGCGCGGTGATAGAAGGTTCTGGAGTAGTGGTCTGTGCGTTCTGGGAATAGCTTCATCAGGGCCGAGGGTTGCCGAGGTCCATGCCAGGGCTCAGCCCGTTACAAATATTATACAGAGTTTCCAGTTATGCACATGAGATTGCGGGAAAAGATGTCGGGAGCTGAGCTGCGTAGCAAGTACCTGGTAGAACTGCCAAGGTTGTGTAGCAGACTTTGGCGAGTGTCACACGCTGCACAGTGTTTACCACAGTTTCACACTGTCTTTGTGTACTGTGTGGGTCACGTTTTCATCAGTCACTTGTTTCCTCCTCAGCCGTCGGCCCTTTAGCAATTTCTTCGTTTTCTTCTGTACCTTAGAATCAACGATAATAAAGTAATCTGCTATTAGTGGCCTTGCCCTTTTCATTTCACTTTCTCTTCGTGACAGAATTGCATACTACGGAACTGTCTACAACCAGCCAGTTCCTCCATTGCTAGGAGTGGACGCCACAATTATGACACCCCCGCCCTCACCATATGCACTTCTTCGGAGGAGGCGTTGTCAGCCGCAAAGATGCCTACCAACCCTGTCGTTTATAACCAGGCTCAGGAAGAGGAAATACCTACCACACATACCCATCAAAACGACGAGGAGTCCACAGGCTTTCCAATTCAAACTAGCAGCCTCTACTATCATATTTGTTCCTACGTGAGCGCCACCCAATGGCCCACCAAGGCAACAACCTGACTCCTCAGTGGCAAACCCCGATCCGCATCCTCTCTTTTGATGGTGGCGGGATTCGAGGACTTTCGTCCCTGTTGATGCTGCGTAAAATCATGAAACAAATTGCAGAGGACGAAAAAATTGAAGATGCAAAGTCATTACGACCCGCGGATTACTTCGACCTCATATGCGGCACAAGCACCGGCGGTCTGATAGCCATTTTACTCGGCCGTTTGAGGCTCACCGTGACGGAAGCGATCGACCTTTACCAGCAGATGGCCAAGAGAATTTTTCAGCGCAGACGAGGCCGCTCCATCGGAAGCCTGTGGGTTTCGAAGGGCGGTAAGGAACGGTACGACGCCAGGGAATTGGAGGAGGTTGTCAAGGAAGTCGTCGGCAAATACATCGGGAGTGAAGATGCCGGTGCAAACACCCGAATGTATCACCCGCTGGCACCGACAACCGCGGCAGTTGCTGCCAGCACGGACTTTCAGCAAGACAAACGTCAGTGTCATACATTTGTGCTCGCTGTCTACTCTGTCAGGGTGAACAACGGCCGACCGCATCTGTTTAAGACATACGACCGTCACGACGAAACGAAGATTTGGGAGGCAGCACGTGCGACCACAGCGGCAACCGGCTTTTTTGAACCCATGGTCTTGGGAAACCCTCCAATCCGCTACGTCGACGCGGGGCTTGGCTTCAACAACCCAAGCCACGAGGCGTACCATGAGGCGAAAAAACTGTGGCCAAACCGGGAGATAGGTGTTTTCCTTTCACTCGGCACCGGAGAGGAGACAGAGGCATCGCTTCCAGAGAAAGGAAGCTGGTTTGGTATAGGAAATCAACTGGAACAAGTTAGAGCGCTGGTTCAGTTGACAACGTCAGCCACCCGGGTACATGAGGAGCTCTATCTCGCATTCAAGCGGGAGCCTACAACGGCAAAGTACTTTCGGTTTAACGTCGACTGCGGGTTACGCAATATTGGTCTTGACGAATGGGACAAAGTCGAGCAGCTCAGCGGCTTTACAGAGGCATATTTCAACAACGCTGAGCAGCGAGACGCAAAGCACGGTTGCGCGACACGCCTTCGACAGCTCACTAGCCGCGCTCAGCCACCCATCATCCCCGCGGACGAGTTCACCGCGGTTCATGAAGGGGACGTCGATATCCCATCCCCGGAGTCCCCGGCTATGAAGTATTGGTACCGGGAAGAAGTGGGGGTAAATGGTTATCCCGATTGTGTCAGAGTGGATGAGAGGTTTTGCGGGGGTAAGGTTCGGCCTCCAGGGAAAACCATTCTTTCCTGCAGACGCATCGTAAACCTCCAGCTTCGAGGCCAAGCCTCTGGTGTTGCCCATGGCCGTTACCGCGTGCGGTGGATCATGTGGTTCTGGGCCGGCACTGATTATCCCCAACAAGGCTCTTACAACGTACCTCACTCTTACCCGACGGACAACTCGGTCGTAGAGCGAGTCTTCCCACCAGCAAACCCAGATGCCGTGGCTCCACGGCAGGACCAACTGTTCGCATTCCCTTGGGATATGACGTTCAGTGTTGGAAAGGCTCAAAGGCCCGGCGCTAGCTTTCAGTGCGAAGGGGTCGATGTTCGGGAGCACCCCATTGCCGCGAAGCAGCTTCTTCATCCCGGCTATCAAGAGTTTCGTCTCGAAGGGGGGGTTTGGAATACCCATAAGAACAGTGGGTGGTGCGAGTTTGGCGATAGCATCATTGATGTTGATCTTGACGGCCACCTTGCGTTTGTGATTGCACGTCGGTTTGAGCTCAAGTGGCTTGGTGGTTTTTCTTTTGGCGGGGTCCGGCTGGTTCCTCTCCCACATTGACGAAGGTAGGTATTTGGTGGGGATCATGGCCTCTGACTGTAGATGCTGATACAAGAGACATCGCGCCCCACGAGATACTTGATGCTACGTCTCCTACAGACCCCAATACCGCAGTTATGTAACCTGTTGCGCACACGCAATCCAGGCTGAGATCTTGAAGATGCACCTCGTTGCAAGGCGAAGAGTTGTTGGTAGGAGTGGCTACCGAAATGATTGAATTGTCTGTCTGTCCATCTTCCTTCAAAGCCAGAGAACCTCCATTATATCTGTACATGATGGAAACGTTGGTGGCAAATGGTACCATGTCCAGCTGAACTGGCCACGCTAGTTCAGCTCTCCTGATGTGACGAACCCCTGATCAGAACCTCTGAAAGGGATATTGGGTTGAAGGCTGCTTCTGAATAACGGTTCGGTGTAGCCAAAAAGGTACACAATAAAGATGACCAATTGTCTCTCGTAAGTGCTTGGTACTAGGACTCACGATGTGAATTGCATACTGCGGAAGTATCTGCACTGGCCAGTTCCTCCGTATATATAAAATCCCTATTTTCCTGGATCTATCTCCCAAATCCTAGATCCTTATCGCAATCCCTTATCTCTTGTTTGGCCCGTGCCACCCTTGCGCCTTTCCATGTTCGTGACATGAAACCTCTATTCCTGACTCTCTTCGATGTCATCTTCGGCTCCTTCAAGCCCCTCAGCAGGTGGACAACCCCCTTCGGCGTTCTCCTTGCTTGGACAGTGCCGATCGAACCTCCCGCGCCCTAACATCACCAAGCAGGTCAAGGAGGCTAGCCGAAACGCGCCCGTGGGTAATTCGACAATATCCGACGTCCGGAAGATTATTTGGCAGCGGCGCCACTTCGTTCTCGAGTCACACATACAGAAGAAAAAGAGCAAAGGCCGTCGGAGCTGGATTGGGACACAGGGATTCTTCCTGGCTGAATTGAACCCGGACGACACCGTCAAGGAGTACCTGTGGGCATGCCGGCCATATGATGAGCGAGGGAAAGCCACGTTCTTCAAGGCTCAGTTAACATCTTCAGCTATTGACCATCTGAGGAAGTAAGTTATTTACTAGCCTCCTTAGTATATTGCTAACCGTTATAGGGAACACAAAATCACTGGAGACTTTCTTGGCGAGACTGAAAAGTCTGAATTCTCGATTGTCGATCAACAACGTACTGCCTCACTGAAGCGCCCGGCTCCATACACTCCTTTCGCTCGATCGAAGATAACATGCGTTCGCGGGCTCGCCGTCGGATTCCTCATCCATGCCGACCTGCCTTCATTGTTCTCTCGAATCCCTTCATGACGAAGCTCCTTGAAAGCTATAATCCGAATCTAGTCAAGGAACAGCCACTGGGAAGGACCACACTGGGTCAGGATCTCGCAGAAATCTTCTGGGCAAGCAAAGGCCACAGCAAGAAGGAGTTAAATGGTGCCCAGACATCAATCCACATCAGCTTTGACCTCTGGACCTCTCCAAACCGCCTGGCGTTTATTGCAGTCTTTGCGCACTTCCTCGACCGGGAATATCGTCAGCAGAACCGCCTAATCGGCTTCCGACGCCAATTAAGCACCCGCATCGGCGAGAACATTGCTAATACCCTCAAGCAAGTTATCAAGGATTAGGGAATCGACTCGAGGCTTAGGGTAGCGATCTATAATAATACTTTAAATAACGACGTTTATTTATAATTTTTCTTTCCTCGGTTTATACCCTAGATAAATAACGACGATATTAAGGTACGGCGGATCCGATACTTCGGTTATATTTTAAACTTAATTGCAAAGGACTTCCTCTTCGGCGGGTATAGCAATACTTTTAAGATTTAGTCCGACTTCTATAATACTCTTAATTAGTACGAAGAGGGTTTCGAGTATTAGGGGCGTAAAGGACCAATTAGAAGCTTTATAATATCGTCAAACTTATTAGAGCTTTACTACAACGCAGTAAGGCTTTCAGGAACGTCGCTCAAGAGTATAATAACCCTGAGGACTTCTTTTTCTTAGAGGAATCCTCTAAGGAGCTTGAGCTACGGTAGAATAACGCGACGCAGTGGAATTCAACATACTAATGATCAAGCGAGCCTGAGAGAAGCAAGCAGAGATTCGGGCCTACCTGCTGAACCTTGACCTCAGTAGTGCCTTGTTACAGCTGCCTCGTCAGGATTACCTAATAACTGACGATTGGAGGCTTCTCAACGATATTCAATACGTGCTTGAGCCGATCTACAGCCTCACGATGAGAACGCAGGGGCATGCCCACGGCGGCAGCCACGGGCACTTGTGGGAGCTCATGACCGGCATGAAATTCGTCCTGGAACATCTTGAAGAGTGGAAAGCCCTCTACGATGACTCTACTACGGAATTAGCTGCAGAATTGGCCTCTCAGCAGGCCAGCGAGCCTCCTTCGCCGGGATCTGGCCTAGATTCAATGCCTTGGCCGTCGACACCGACCACACAAACAAGAGATCGCCCTGCCCGGCAGTCGAGGCTTCCTCACCATCTTCAAGGCTTTGAGGTCGCAACACCCTTGCGGCAGCAGCAGCAGAGGGATCGGCAACATGCTACTACTGCTGCTGCTATTCAGTTTGATGAAGGCGCCCTGCCTGATTATGCTCGCTCGACTTACACGGCGCGGTCGGTTAGCCGTATCTCGAACCTAGCAGTAGACGAAAGGACATATATAAGGGTCTGCATTAATAATGCTTGGGTGAAGCTCAACGAGTATTACACCTCACTTGGAGAGTCCCCTCTTTACGCAGCATCTATCATTCTACACCCTGGCCTCGGCATAAGCTTCCTCGAGGCCAATTAGACTTCAACAGTGCAGCTGACTTAGCTCAAAGATGCTAAACAACAACTTAAGGAATTCCGTAAGGAATGGTATCCTACTCTTGAGAATGAAGACATCCTCGAAGAGTCTCCTGCACCTTCGCTGTCACCGATAACGCCTGTTGAGCAGAAGGATCCAAGTAGATTTACTTAATGGATCAAGAGCAAGCATCCGCGGCCCACTCGAGTGGGCAGCGAGCTTGATAGATACTACAGACTTGAGCCTCAAGAATTTTCTGACCCTATTCAATGGTGGGTTGATCATAAGGGCTCGTTTCCACGGCTCAGTAGGTTTGCATTAGACATCCTAGCTATACCTGCAATGGCAGACGACTATGAGAGGGCATTCAGCACGGCGAAGCTAACGATAACGTCACATCAGCATTCCCTGAAGGATGCCATGATCGAGATGCTTCAATTGATGAAAAGTTGGACGCGGAATGGTTGCATCGAGCTCGGAGGAGTCAAGGTTAGGGAGGCGTAGCGTAGGGAATTGCTTCATCGGGTACCGCAGTCATAAGATCTGGTCAGATCAGTTCAATCAAATCAATCAAATCAGATACGGCAGCAAAACATTTCAATCAAATCAAATCCGAGGTCCAAGGTTGATTGATTGATCTGACGGCAGCGCTGGTCTGAGGAGACGGATATCTACAACGTCACTCCCCAGGCTCGGTGGCAGCCACTGGCACCCCCTCTGCGGCTGTCACACGTTAACCACTCGCAGCCTGGATCACAGCCAACAACACAGTGAGCTGAAAGCTCTGAGCCAGTCGTTGGGAAGTGAAACAAACAACAGGCTACTGTCACGGCGGTTGCACCGTGACCGTCGTTGATCCACTGATGGAGCTTGGCACGTGCAGAGCATGGGCCAATGCGACTAGAAAGATTTTGCATCTCGCTGCCGCGAGACCTGTTTGTAGCTCTTTGAGCTACGTCTTAACAATAGAGCCTGTCCGTAACCGAAGGAATAGAGCCCAGACTGTAGCTTAGCTGAATACTACTGTCATTATCCTGTCAACCTGTGCTACCCGTGACACCTATCTGTTGGAGGATACAGTAGATCCTAACCCTCCGCATGATTATGTCATCCCAGCCAGCACTCTGAGACTTCTGTTGAGTTTCCATTTGTGGGTCTCAACTGAATCAAGTAGGTATGATCAAAGCGTTTCTTATTGTATTGTCTTGCTTGCCTAAAATCCCCGAAGGAGACCCTTGTGTCAAACAACGGTATGGGGTTCAAACTTAGTCAATTGGTTGCTTGTCCTGGGAGAAAGGCCCAGGTGGCTGGCCGCCTTCGAACCTGGTGACCTGAATCCCACTGCCAAGATATTAATTTCCTTAACAGTGGGTCTCCCGACTAATTCAACATACCCCCCAGCCAACGCCTTGCCCGGGGCCGTTGGGTGCCCTGATTCCGATTTCCTCCTTGCCAGTTGATTCCTATTATTCCGACAAATCCATGGGTTCCGAGCTGTATCCATCATCCTGTAGATCCTCTATGTCCTTGTTGTTCTTCTGGCTTGCGAGCCTTGGCTCCTGGGTTTCGGTGATTCCATCGTCGTCTTCCTCTCCAAACCATTCTCCTAGCGGCTCTAAATCCATCTCTCTGACCCTGCGCTTTTCGATGAGATCCTTCATATCCTGTACCCCTACCAAATGCCTGAATCTGGTGAACTTTTCCTCCGTGAGAGCCTTAGTGAGGCCGTCAGCCAGCATCTCTCCTGTGGCCAGATATTCCACGGAGATCTCCTTCTTCTGCTGCTTTTCGCGGAGCCAGTGGTTGTGAATGTCCACATGCCTCAGTTTGGTCTGTAAGGTGTTGATATCTGCGGTCACGAGCCGTATTGTCTGGGCGTTGTCACACCACACTCTGATCCCTTTGTCGTCATCCAATTCCACACTTAATTCTCGTATCAACCGGATCTCGTACATGGCCTCCTTAGTGGCCTGTGACAACGCCAGAAGCTCTGCTTCAGTGGTAGAGGTAGTGACCGTATCCTGCTTATTAGCTCTCCAACCGACTACCCCGCCGAACAGCCTCATCACGTAAACTTAGGAGCTCTTACGATCGGCAATATTGTCTGCGAACGAAGCGTCGGAGAAGGCTTCAAATCGGTCACCACCCCCCAGCCGTAAGGCGTAAGTACTTGTGGTTAGTAAGTAGGAGAGTGCTCTCTCCGCTACTTCCTGGTGGTCGCTGCTTAGGTTCATATTGAAACTAGTTAATTTAGAGACTGCAAAGGCAATGTCGGGTCGACTAATAACTGCTGCGTAGAGCAGAGACCCCACTAGCTTCTAATACCGTACCACCTCTGCGTAGGTAGCCAGTCCTTCGTAGGCGACAAGCTTATTTTCCGTTATAGGTATTCTGGGTGTTTTTCGTAATAGTTTGGTGATAAATCGTAAGAGCTTACCAATATACTCGGACTAAGAGAGCCAGGCAAGACGCTTCTCCCTGTCCCTCAGCACCTCCATACCCAGGAACCACTGCAGTATCTCACCTCCTTACAGAGCGAAATGCTCCTATAGTCCCTCGACCAGTTCATTCACCAGGTCTAGCTTCCTTACGGGGAAGGTAATGGCTATATCGTCAACGTAGAAGAAGATAATGACTCCATCCTTCAAGTAGCAGCAGGGTTCGTGAGGGACGGCTACATACCCGAGCGTAGAGAGCACGCTAGTGAAGCTCTTTTGCCACAGGAGAGGAGATTCTTTCAAACCGTACAGTGCTTTCTTTAAGAGTAAGACTTTACCTGGTGTTCTTCCTACTCCTGGGGGAATCCTCATATATATGGCGTATAGTAGATCAGTGTGAACGAAGGCATTAACAACGTCGTACTGGAGCATCTCTAGGTCGAACTGTACCGTAATAGAGACCAAGGTCCGGAACGACTTTCCAACTAAAGTAGCGGCATAGGTATTCTCCATAACCGTTTTAGCTTATTGGTCTCCTCTTACCACTAGCCTCGCTTTTACTTTCTAGAGAAAACCGTGCTTATTAAGCTTGTAAGTAAATACCCACATATTACCGAGGACTTAGTGGCCAGCAGCCCTTTCTTAGTCGACCTGCTCCCACGACTTTATCTCCTTATAACTTTGGAGGTGATCTCGAATAGCTGCTAAGAAAAGATCTCTATAAGGGTGAGCTTCTAGTTACTTATAGTTCTTTAGAAGGTCTAATAGCTAGCGCCTATAGATTTTCTCTATGGGCTCTGCTCCGTAAATGTGGGTTTTAGCTGCCTCATCACTACTAGGGCGCTCGAACTCTGTGAATTTGCTGGCTTACTTACGAATCTACCGCTTACTTATGCCATTTTGCCCGATAACTTATCTTCCGGCCACGAAAGATACCTCCCATAGTCCGTGACGGTTTCGTATTCTTCTAAAGTCGTATCCGGCTTCTGAAGCTTCCTAGGCTACCATTTCAGATAGTTTAATACCCAGGGTTAGTGTCCCGATCAACAACGCTGCGTAAAGTGGTATATAGCCAGGCGTCAGGAGGGCGCTCAAGGGTTCTGGGGACTTTGGCTAATCAGACCTCCCAGCCCCGGCTACTTCCTCTACTCCCTTCCCTAGTAAACTTTCGAGGGATCGCTGCACAGAGGTATTCTCCGGCGCTATTGGGGCGACTGCTACGGGCGCACCTGTTTCCTCTGCGCTAGAGTTATCTTCGTTTTGTTAAGTTGGCACGTGGTTGCTCTGGTTCGCTCCGTACTCTTCAACTTGTGAGTAGTAGGCACCTGTAATTTGATCAACAACTGGGTCATTAATGTGAGCAAGGGAGATGAGAGTAGCGAGCTCTGCCACTGAGGTTTGACTCAGCTCGTCCACTAATTCGTCCTTCTTGCCGGAAAAGACCTGGTCTTCCTGGAAAACCACATCTCGTGCCCTGATAATTCGGTCTGACTCAGGGCACCAGATCCGATATATTCGTGTACCCTCGTATCCGACAAGAAATCCTACCAGAGCTCGAGGTTGGAGCTTCTTCTTCCGGTTGGTTTCTTTCCTTGCGTCGGGACTCATGTAGTACGCCTTGCAGCCATAGGCCTTGAGGTTTCCTAGCCATGGCAGAGGTGCGTCGGCAGGGACCATACCATCTCGCTGTCGTTTAAGCGAGTGGAAGGCTTCGATGGGTGTTTTTCCGTTGAGTCGCTGTTTAGGGGTGCGATTGTGGAGGTAGACTGCCGCTCTGGTGATCTCTCTCCATAGGAATTGTGGTAACTTAGCTGATGATCTCATCGCTGCTGCTCTCCTTTTGATGTCACCCCCTGAGAGCTCTGCTCCACCGTTCTGGTCTTGACGGTCTGGAGCGGAGGGTTCACAGATGATTCCCAAATCCTCCAGTAAGTCTTGCATCTCGTGGGACCTTACCACCTCATTGTCACTTTCGAGCACTCTTACCACAATCCTGTATTGGCGCCAGAGGAATTGGAAAAGTTTGTTGGTACACTCCACTATTCCTGATGCATGGCGACTCTGTAGGTAGCAGGCATCGCTTTTGGCGAGCTTCATAGTCTCACCGCCCGGGATCTCCAGACGGCAAGTATTAGGAGACCTGGTGATCACCTCTTCTGCTTGATCCTTGTTAGGCCATGATGACAGCCGAGGAACGTCCAAACTGCAAGCAGGGCCCGGAACAATTACACGGAAATACACACTGAAATTGAATTGCAGTTGAAATCCCTGTAATTTCAATGCAACTGACGGCCTCCGAAATCTCAGCAATTCAACTTGGCCCGCTGCAACGTGGATCTATTATTGCAGACATTCAAATAGTGGCTCCTTCTTAGCAGATGATAGTGATTAATAGCAATTTGTATGGCAAACACTACATGCGGAAGGCATAACAGTAAGGCAACGGCAGGGAGTGAAGGGGAGTTCTTAAGCCATTACCGCGGTGTCTCATCTTGTTTCGATGCAGAACAATGCTACCCAAACCCCCTCCCACCCGACATTCCGCACGGTTTTGGGGGCAAGGAAATCATATTCCCAGGACCGCCCGAGGATTTTCCATACATCTGAACCGGCCACACATATCTCCTGTTGACTTGGTGAAGGAGCCCAACTGTTAAGGAAATTAATATCTTGGCAGTGGGATTCAGGGCACCAGGTTCGAAGGCGGCCAGCCACCTGAACCTTTCTCCCGAAGAACGAGCAACCAATTGACCAAGTTTGAGCCCATATCGTTGTTTGAAATCTCCACACTGACATCGGAATGTGCTGGAGGGTACAGTAGACCCTAACCCTCCACATGATTATGTCATCCCAGCCAGCATTCTCCACAAGTGCGACTGCAGAGACTTCTCCTAGAGAAGAAACATTCAAGATGAGATCAACCCAGTCGTTGCTTTGGCGCTCCAACAGAAATTCTGTTGGAGTAAGCCGTCTCACCCTTGGAGACGCCGACTGTTATGGTTTGTACCTAGCTAACAACCTCTGGGCTCTCCTCGACTTTAAGTGGCTGTCACAAGGCTTTGGTCTTAGGGTGTACGAAGGCATCCTTGACGGTATCATCTTTTATGTCGGTGGTGAGCCCAGACCTCACTTTGACTTGGATAACCTGCTTTCCCTAGAACCAGCAAGGACCGTGCCTCAACACCGGAAATCGCTACGGCTATCAAGCGTTGAAGAGAGTGGGTGATGAAATGGAGGAGTAAACTACGAGAAGAGCCGTGTTGAATGAATCCCGCCCGTCTTTGTCGTTCGTGAGATATGTGCCGAATATAGGCGCCTCGTATGCCCCTGATTCGGAGTCGGATGTGGACTCAGAGTCCGAGTCGGGCTCCGTCTCACACACGTAATTGACATTGGATTGATAGTAATAAACTTGGGGAAAGTCTTTTCAGAGTTACCCAAATATCTAAAGCTAGCTCCTCCACATTTCCTGATGGATACTGTAAAGTATCGATGTAATAAACCCTGAAAGATAGTTGATAGGTCTTTAAAAGATATCGCAATTAAGGGCTTTCGAGCTTTTTAAACAAGGTCAAATGGCTTTTAAGGCTGGAAAATAGGCATCGATAGGTACCCAAGAAGTGGCAAGGCTCTCAACGATGCCTCGTTGAAAGGCCTGTTTTCACATATAAATACTGGCAATGAGGTGGGTTCTCGAAATATTCAGATACCGCTGAAGATATCCTCTCTGAATTCATGATAAACTACCTCGAATAGAACTATAATGAAGAGATTTTCTACTGTGCAAGTAATTAGCGCTTTCGAAGCTGACATCCTGGCGGAGAGTAGATGAGACGTATAAGACGAAACACATACATTCCTCAGTGAACAGAAACGTATCTCTCGCGTTCTAGGTAGATGGTCTGAGCGATCAACCCCCAGCACCCCCTGAATTCTCTCACATACCATTACAGCACATATCTCCCTCCCAACCTAAATGCGCCTTGAAAAAGTTTGCCACGTTCATTGCCCAGATCTAAGCTTTCGACGCATGTTGGCTTTACAAAATTTGGAGCGAAACATTTCTATGAAATCTACCCCCTGCCTGCACTAGCGCCAGTTCATTTTGTATTGCGTTTTCAATGAAATCGACTAGATTTCATCACGGCATTATGGATAGAAAAACCGGGCCGTGTAGGATACAGAACCTCTGAGATCTATTCTATGGAACGTATTCACAGTGTGTCAATTCAAATTTTCGTCTACCTCGTATCTAACTCCTGATAATGCCACCAGTTTACATGCCTTTTGTCCTCTTCCAGAAACCTAGACCTCGACGATTGTTCTCGATACTTCCCAATGATCCCTACAATCAGTTAAGCTGCAGCGGCTGCCCAGATTTAGGCCACCGGACCGAATCCAACACCCCCTCCTCGCGAAACTCCTCAGCCAACTCAGCCTCCTGCTGCTTAAAATGATCCCATGACTCATGATGCATAGGAACAAGTACATCAGCCTTGATGTCACGGAACAGCCGCGACGCCTGTCGGCCACACATGGTGATCTGCAGGCCCTCGAACGTGGCCTTGCCCAGGTTCATGAGCGCGATGGCGATGTGGTACTTGTCGGCCATGCGCGCCAGCTCCGGCACATAGACGGTGTCGCCGCTGAAGTAGATGGCGTTGGGCCGCCCGTCAGGCGCCACGCCAAAGTCGGCCGTGTGCACGATGAAGCCGACACACTCGTGCCCCGGCCAGTGCTTGCAGGGCGTGGCGGTGATGTGAAAGGTCTTGCCGGCGATGCGAACTTCGCGCTCGTCCCAGTCCTTGAAGCCGATGACACTGGGCCGGGGAGCAAGGTTCTTGGCGCCGTCCGCCGTGGTGAAGACGCGCCGGCCGTCGAGGAGCTGGCGGCCAAGCGGGTCGAGGTTGTCCGCGTGGTTCTCGTGGCTGAGGAGGACCGCGTCGATATGCGGGAGCTGGTTCATCTTTAGGGCTGGGTCGTCATGAACTTTGAGAATGTGGCCCTCGGCCTCGAACCAGGTGCCGGCGGGGGAGAAGAAAGGGTCGGTGAGAAAGGTGATACCATCGATTTCGAGAATCGCCGTGGCGGTTCCGATGTGGGTGATGCTGACCTTCTTCTTGAAGGTAGACATGGCTGATTTGGAGAATGGAAAAAATATCTCGAAGTGTAGTGTTTGATTGTTACGGTTTGTCTGCTCAGATGTGAACTTTGAATGATGCCTGGGACTTTGACCAGACGAGTTCAGAATTCTTATACAACTACTCGTCACTACCTGTCTGCAAGATTGCCACAACCGGATACCATGATGTGGATTCAAGTAAATTTCAGCTTCTATGTAGATACGATTAATAATTCAACTCGTGGTATTAATTAATCAGCCTGGATGAAACAGAGTTTTAATCGAAAGTGCCTTGAAGTTTCCTAGTCAATGCATTCAGAACATGACATACAATCCCTGGTGCTCGGTCCCCCGTCCACAGCGGTATCCACCTCTGCACAGTTCGTTTTCTTGAAGTTGAACTGGGATTCTACTATCGAAACCCAAGGGAGACTGTGGCACATAGTACAACTAGATCAATATAAAGATCATGATTTGGGCTACAGGTTACACGTTCAACTCTCGTCATGCCCGTACTGTCCGCTGCTGAGAGTTGTTTCGGAGGCAACTGAGGCGATGGTCGCAGTCTTTGCATTGCAAAGAAGATCCCAAGAACTCCGCACTGATTCTCAAAGTTTTATGCCGGTCTAGACCCCAACATGTCGTCACAAATATCTTCAAGGCCCACTGCACCACGTGCTGTGTCAAGAGCTTGTTTGTCAGCTGGTCTTGGCGGAATATGCAACCTAAATAGGCTTAGTATTCTACATGTAACCCCTGACGAGGATCACGGTCCTCGACGCAAGACTCAGCAAGGGTTTTTAACTCTACAGGCAGCACACCGTTTTCAGCGCAAGAAATGGAAAGCCTGATTGGAAATAAAAAGATGGGCTCTATTGATCCTATTTTTTGGCATAAAATATTGTTGTTCTGCTGTTGAAACGCAGGTTTTGGATAGCCCCTGAGGGTAATCAACAAACAAGACTAGAATCTGAGTGTATTTGCTTGATTCTCTGTTTGAAAGTTAGGTCAGTTAAAAGAGAGCAATAATGCCTCAAAACTGGAGACAATTCGAGTTTTCTTGTTTCAAAGGTCGGAGAGGCCGCACAGGGGGTCCAGCCCCGGCCCATGTTTTTCTTCGCCTCCGACGTGCCGAGACCGAGAAGCTTCAAACGGGCTCACCGCTCAAATCTTGGATGTGTTTATAAAGTCCTTTGTTAAGCCGGCGAGAAAGTAACGAGGATTGTGGGCCTGTAAGTTGTCTGGATCACTCTCCAAATGCAACATGGTCAACGCGAATCAAGTCCTCTTCTGCCGAGAGCATAATTGTGCAACATCTGCAGATGAGGAATCAGCAGCAAGTTCAAGACCCTCACTTGAATGCTCAACAAGACGACATGGCGGCCCAAACCAACGCGCGTTGGAGATGATGGCTGTGCCAAGTCTGATTGACATTGCAGGAACTGTCGACACGGCAGCAGCCACCGGTGATATACCGCCAGATGGAGGTTTGGCGGCCTGGCTGTCCGGTAAGTTTTCCGAGAAGAAGCTTTTGTCCTGGCTCTGATGCTTATCCTTGACCATGTTAGTAACGGCTGGTTTTTTCGTCATCATGAATAGCTGGTATGTAATCAGCGCCTTTTCATCTACTCGTTCGGAGCGCTCACCAGCTCTTAAGGGGGATCATCATATCCTTCGGCATCTTCCAGACGTACTACGTTTCAAACCTACATCTTCCTCCGTCTGACATCTCGTGGATTGGATCTCTCGCCGTCTTCCTGCTCTTCTTCGGTGGCATCGCGAGCGGCCGTCTAACGGATGCCGGCTATTTCCGCCCCACCACAACGCTCGGCTCGTTCCTCATTGTGTTTGGGTCCTTCATAACGTCTCTATATACAACCTATTGGCAGTTGGTCCTTGCCCAGGGAATTTACATTGGCATTGGCAATGGATTCTTGCTCACACCCATAATGACCGTCGTCTCGACGTACTTTAGGCGCAAGCTGCCGCTCGCGATGGGGATTACAGCGTGCGGGAGTGTGGTGGGCGGTCTCATCTACACTAGCATAGCGAGGGCGCTACTACCGACTATTGGTTTTAGGTGGACGCTGAGGGCGATTGCGTTTATTCAACTGGGTACGCTATTGCTCGCCATACTGGTAGTGCGACCAAGATAATTACCGGCCAAGAGCGGGCAAACACTGCCCGTAGTAGATTTTATTACTTTTAAGGAGCCCGAGTTTAATTTATTTATCCTCGGCTTATTTTTTGTAAGTTATAGTCGTTTCTCCCTACCGCTTAGGGAATAGTCCGAATCCCGGCTGTTTGCTGACGAGATTAAGTCTAGTCTTTTATGGGCGTGTTTTTTGGATTCTTTTACCTCGCCTCGTACGCGCGAGATGTAAATGGGATGCCCTATATAGACTCTCTGAATCTATTGCTGGTGCTCAATGGAATTAGCGTCGTAGGCCGTCTGCTGCCGAGCCCTCTCGCTAAACTCTTCGGTACTCTCAACACTTTCATTGTATTAATGATGGCCTCGGCGTTGGCCATATACACTTAGATCGCCGTATATTCGACCCCCGGACTGTACGGTTGGACGGTTTTGTATAGCATTGCTGTGGGCGGAGTTCAGTCTCTAATGCCGGCGGCGATAGCGGTATTGAACTCGGATCTGCGCAATGTGGGATCGCGACTGGGAATCGCTTTTGCTGCTGTTGGCATCGGGTCTCTCATTGGGTCGCCGATAGCTGGTGTGCTCATTACCGCAAGAGCTGGATCCTATGTGGGGGCTCAAGCCTTCTCAGGGAGTGCCTTGGCGGCAGGAGCGTTGCTCATCCTCGCGGCGAGGGAAATAAGGCGGCGGAAGACATCTGCAAGCTTTTGGTCCAAGTTGTAGAAACTTTCCTGGGAAGCTCTGTAAAATTCAACTTGTTAATTGCCGTGATAACGGTGTCACACGCCGACAACCAACAGATCACATCACGGCCAACAACACCCTCAGCTGCAAGCTGTGAGCCAGGTCAAGTCGGAGGGAGGGGCAGGGTGATGAACAGTGCTACCCACAATTCAATTAATTTAATCAACTTTGTTGGAGCGCCAAAGCAACGACTGGGTTGATCTCATCTTGATTGTTTCTTCTCTAGGAGAAGTCTCTGCAGTCGCACTTGTGGAGAGTGCTGGCTGGGATGACATAATCATGTGGAGGGTTAGGGTCTACCGCACACTCCAGCACTCCACGTATCTTATGATCGATAGGGCTATTAAGAAGAAGAATCACATCCAGTCCTTCCTCGTACAGCTCCAATTTTCTGAAGACGAGGGGTATGGGATTCCCGCCGACGACTTTTTACCGCTGAGGACTGGCGACTGCTTGCTGAACTGAAGGCGGTAGTGGAGACCCTTTACTTCTAGACTATGAGATGCCAAGCAGTACTACATAAGACTCGGAGAATCCCCCCCCTTCGCAGCGGCGGTCACTCTACATAAGGGCGCAGTTTGTGCTGACTTGAGACTCGCTGGAGTACGGGCAGTCAGCTTTACGTGGCTTCGAGATGCTAAGGAAGGTCTCGAGGGATACTGGACGGCGTGGTACCGCGATCAAGCGAATAGCAAGTCTCCCCCTCGCCCGGCGAGCTCTCAACAAAAAACACGGGCCGAGCGGGAAGGTGGCGAATACAACCAGTGTGATGTCACGGGAGAGTGTGACAATCCCCTGTCCAGAACCTCTGAAAGGGATACCGGTTGAAGGCGAACTTCTAGATAATGGATCGGTGCAGCTAAACAGTGCACAACAAGATGTCTCAATGTAAACACTTAGGATGCCGTGAATACAAGCTGTGATTGCATACTGCGGAACTATCTACAAGCTATCTAGTTCCTCCGTATATATAGACCGTGTCAAGTCCCTGATCTTTATGATCGTTGTGATCATAGCCCATGATCACAATGCTCGCCATGATCCTAATGATCTTCTCTTGATAGGTCTGTTTCCTTGCTCTTCTGATTGGTTGTTTCCTTCTCTTATCCGATTGGTTAGCGCCGTCGGGAGTCCGTAGTCAAAAACGTGACAGCAACCCTCGGCCCTTGATGAAGCTATTCCCAGAACACACGCACAGACCACTACTCCAGAACCTTCTATCGCCGCGCACTGGCCAGCGCGCTCAGCCATATCAGAGGCTCATGTTGTCAACCCTTCTCTTTCTCTTTTTCTTTTCTTCTCCAAGTTCAGTGTACTCGTAGAGTGGCCTAGCTAGTTGCAATATACTACCTTGAGACCGTTACATTTAGAACTGTCTATGGTTCTTTTTGCAGGCCTTTTCAGCTGGGTTACGGTTCGCAACGCCCTTCACCGCCATGGCTTCCGCCGTCGTGTTGCTCGAAAGAAGCCTCCGATTACCGAAGTTAATCGCAAAAAAAGACTGGCCTGGGCAGAAGAACATCAGAACTGGACAATGGAGCGGTGGTATTCAATTCTTTGAAGTGATGAGACCTGGGTAACAGGTGGCCCTCATCGCAAGCAGTATGTTACACGCCGTATTGACGAGGAGTGGGATCCAACCTATATTGTGGAAAAACACCAGAGAAAAGGAGGATGGATGTTCTGGGGTTGTTTTCATGGTGCAACTAAAGGCCAAGGGATATTCTGGGAAAAGGTGGGGTTCTATTAAGGAACACTCCTATCGGAGGCATATCTTTCCTGCTGTTCACGAACTGATCGATAATATAAAGGAGGTAAATGGTATTCAACTTTCCTTCATGCAGGATGGTGCCCCAGGTCATCGAGCAGCTGGAACGAAGAAGGATCTTCTACATCGAAAGATTCAGGTTGTTGAATGGCCTCCTTTCTCACCGGATTTAAATCCGATTGAGTCTTGCTGGAATTGGATGAAGGATTATATTGAAGACAAGTACGGCCTGGAGGAGAAGCCAAACTATCCCCGACTGAAAGGTTATGTTGAAGAGGCCTGGAGAGAGCATCCAGAATCGTACCTGGAGAGTCTGATCAACCAGATGCCTGAGCGCTGTAAAGCAGTAATTGAGGCGAACGGAATGCACACAAAGTAGTAGTGTTTTGGTATGTAGATTAGGCAGTTATATTGTTCGGTGTTGACCCCTGTTCGGATTGGTACATGCCCTCGTTGGCAACAAAATAATCGGGACTCACAACAACCAAAATTGGGGTCACCAAGACAACCACCCCGATATTCAGGTATACTTTATTATACCACAACACAGGCCAAAAACCCTTAAATTTTAAACAGAGGTATTTAATAACTTCCAGAGTCTAAAGCAAATCTTTTTTAGTTTTTAAAGACCTGTTCTGGTGGAGAAATGCACGTATGAAAGTGGGCGGAAGTTTGGAGTCTCGATTAATTTGTTGCCAGCGAGATGCCCCACAGGTTGAACTTACCCCTGCGGTAGAGTAAGAAAAGGCAATGAGAACCCCGGCCCCTGCTCCAGTGCTTGCTGTCGAGTCTCAAATGTCGCCTGGTGATCATGGTCTTTTGCAAGAATTGACAGACACAATGCTGTTTTCCTATTATTAAAAGAAGCAAGATTGACTGTGAATCTGTGAAATGTAATAATTTGTTGGGAATAGAGCATGCAAAATAACAGAACCACTGAATGAAGATGGGACCGCGAACTCCTGTATACACAGGTGAGCCTTTAGATCCGCAGGCTCTCCACCATCTCGTAGGATTGTCTTTCATTGGCTTCAAGTCAGAGACCCAGGAAGAGTCACTAAGCATATGGAAATGCCTACTCGATCTAGACGCTCGTCACATGTCGGATCTCCAGACAACATACTCTGATCTCTACCAACTCCGGGTCGTCTTCCACCAACATCACATCCGAAACCACCGAAAAGTCAGGAAACAGTTACAGAAATGCCTGCGCGATTTAGAGACTTGCCACGTTCTCGATCTTCAGGCGACACACCCAATCTCTGCCAGATCAAGCAGGAGGAGACAAACTCGAGCCTTCTTGCACTACTACCGGAGGTTACAGACCATCGTGAAGAGGACAGCGATCATCAATCTGAGAGCGATGCATTACTGGAGTTTCAGATATGTAGCAATGTTGCTCAACATTGATGTCTCTGCCCTGACCCTTGTAACAAAGGTTGAAGCCCAGCCTAAACAAAATATGGAACTGTAGGTGCTGCCTTTTGCCTCAAGCTCGACGTCTCTCCATGATCGGCTAGCAAGACACACATAATTACTTCCAGAATCAAGAGCAGCTCAACCTTCATGATGATCATTCCCTTCTCAAGAACCATAGTCAGAGTATCACGGCGCTGAAGCAGCTTGCCAGCCTCTTCCTTCTAATGGTCTTGCCTCTGTGCTATGCTTTTACACTTAACCCATGCAGTTCCCTTTATTCCACAATCATTCTACGTTATTAAGTTGAAGAAGGATTGTCTTGATAGAGCCCCGATCGTGGCGCCGAGTCTGAATCGGTGAAGCCGAGTCGCAGAAAACATTGCCAAATTCGGTCATAGCTGGCAAGTTTTGGGCGATGACATCAACCTAAAGCGACCGAGTATTGGCCGCCATGGGTGTCACCATAAACTGCTAAAGCTCGATATCCTAGAGATTCTGCATCGTGATCCGAAAACAGCGGATTGGACATGGCTTCGTCGATACCTCGAGAGAGACCTGCCGAGGTCGCAAGATCTGGTGGCCCAACAGTTGTGGGCAAGTTCTCATGCTCCATTTTGAGATTGCGGTGATGACCGCCGATGACAGGGAGCTCGGTGGAGGACAGTGCGAGACCTTCCGCTGAGTGGTCGCTCTGTGGGGCATCAAGAAAATTGCCATTGTGAAAGCCAATAGCGTCTCGCAATTCGTCGACAGCGGGATGTCGAGGAAGACCCCGACTTGATGGTTTTGGGCCCGCTTCCAACAGTGCAAATGAATGCTGCGGATTATGCGACTGGACCACTTCCAATATTGGAACTGAAGGCTGTGAGTTATACGACTGGGCCTTTGGCTCTGTTTCCAGCATCCAGGCTGGCAAGGTGGCCAGTCCAGCTGTTCCAATGACTGCCAAATTTGCTCAACCGTCAATTCAGAAAAATGAGCTGGTGTCATCCTCCTTGATACCACCCGACGTTGAATACGATGCAGTGATGATTGCTCCGCCCAACACGCCTACTGAGACTCAAGATATTTCGAGGACGGCATGGGAGATCAGCGAAGATCTCTTTATCAAATGGTTCGCAATGTCTTGGCAGGGGACGTACGGAACCATGCATGAGAAGACATACCACTGTACCGCGACCACGACGAGGATTACTTTCGGTACTAAGACAATGTCGTCGAGCAGACCTTATTGGGAAATGCAGCCACAACCTTGAACAGACAGGGACATATTCCCCTGTGCTGGGTTGGATGAGGAGGACCACAATTCACCCGACGGGCGAGCGCAAGTGACCCTTGACAGAGATAAATGTTATTCTTTGGCCCATTTTGTATTGATTACCAACATATAGCTCCTTAACCTGCAGCTCCATAATATATAATGCATCTGCCCACCGCAGGTAAACCGCTCAAGATACCAAGATTACACTCACCAAATTCCATTCACACTTACAGAGCGCTCAAAAGCAAATACGATACAATGAGTCAGCGAGAAAATCTCGAGAGTGCTATGAATGCAAGTTTGAGACTGCAGAACTGCATTTCCATCGATCATACACCTCAGAAACCACACCGCAGCAACCAAGATTGTACGGCCTTGGGCTCTCCTTTCCAATACCAACCACTTATAACCTCTTCTCGCCCCTTGGGTCTCGAGGACAGCTTGGCCCTCCCCCCTTTCAGCTCAGGGCCTCCTATACAATATTTATTTCCTCAAGAAAGCTTAGACAATCATAAGCTTCCTCCTCTCCGCGCCCACCATGATAGGAGCTCGAAGGTATTGGGCTCTCCCTTCCGCTATAAACCAGCCGGAGGCCCCACGCCCGACCCCCCAAGCTCGTGTACGACGCGAGCTCCCGGCAAGGTCTTCAACGCCGGCGGCGTGGCAGAGCCCTTAGATTAATGCCAACGACGAGTACCCCCTATGTACAAGACGGCGCCTATGGAAACGGTCTTTAGGTCACTCGACTGGGGAGGCACAAGGAGGTTGCTTAGATGGTGATGGAGATGAGCGCAGCGGATTGGCGCCACCAAGCAGTGAAGGCATCTGTCAGACAGAAGAGGGTTCTGGTCGTCCTGATACTCGATGAAGACCTCGGTTTCATCCATTCTGCCAGGCAGTTTGACCATTGCATTTGTGTCACGGCTTGGTGGTGAAGGACAGGATTACACAGGATGAAGGGTTGGGGTTGAATGCAGGACCGGAGCTCCGACCGGGGTTTTATGACAAGAAGATGGAGCTGCAAGCCCACACTTCTTCCTTTCTTCTTCATCTTACGATTACATTGATAGACTGGCAATGGTATTGGCCTTTGACCTACTTATACCTCTCATTCGTGACAATTTGCTTCGTCTACCTACTCTGCCCCCGTTCTTGGACGATACTGTAAAAAGGTATAAAACATTACTTAGCTACTGGCAGTGCTGGAAATCTGCCGCAATATGTCTGAATTATAACCACCGTCTATTGTAGCAAATACTAGGTACTTTAACGACGCGAATTCCTCAACCCGCTGGCCGTGCTTACGCTCCTTAGAGACCGGATCAATGTATTGACCGTCGCTTTGGTCTAGAAAGGCTGCGTCCCGGATAGATTGCCTGAACCACAACTCTTGTTCCCACTCAGCGCTTATAAGGTCAGCTATGAGTGAGTCAAGGAGGTTAACATGGCCAACAAGGATGCGGAGGTTGTAGTTGGGGCGTTAAGATTGGACAATAGCTTCGCCCGAGCGATCTGTGCTAGGATGCAGGATTGTGTCACTGACATCTTTGAAAGCTTAGACATAAAAAACGACAAAAGGCGGAATAAGCAGCGCTTCAACGCTACTTCAGCTTCTGGTAAAGCTAGAAACGGCTTTTTGTATTTTTCCTGTGTAGGCAGCGGTGGTCTGCCTTTGCTGGAGCCAGAAACAGCTTCTACGTTTTGGCCTAGGCAACAAGGCATCGCTGCCTCTACCGAAGCCATAAATGGCTTCTAATCATCCGTTCCGGGTTAATTGGCGGGGGGATAGTGCTCGGGGCGTTAGGGGGCCGTTGGCAGTCGGATCGCCAGAGCTGACACTTCGTTGGGCTCCAATGCCGCTGGTAGGCAGTACTTTGCAATGATCTCCGCGAGATTAGGCACGAGGGATTCCCAGATGTTGTTTGCCTGCTCTCCATGGCGGACTTCAAAATGGAGAGCAATGAAGCAGGCATTGCAGACAAAATATCTGCCATAAGGACGAAGCTGCAATGGTCTATACACGCTCTTGCAAATCAAGCTCGCCGCTGGAGGAGCCTCAGGTACACTAAATCCCTCTTACGTCACGCTATTGTAAACAGGAATCTCCAGGTATTCTTCCAGTATCCACTCCGAAAAAAGAGTTGTTGTTCTTTGATCAGGACCCTTCCATGTGTGGCGGTTTGTGAGAAAGCGAGCATGCAGGTCTTTGGATTGCTTGATCAGAGAGACTGGAGCGAATGTGCGCTGAGGCTGGGGTGAGGCTGCTAAAGCTAGCACCCTACTCACCAGACATGAATCCCACCCCGCCGTCGAGATGGGCCGCAAGAGAATTTGGTCGGGCGCAAACTTCTGCAACACTTTAACGGAATCGGGACAACAGCAAACCTCGATAATGCAATGGATGTCCGGTCTTTAACCGAAGCCGAAATCTTCGATCTGGTAAGAAACCAAATTGGCAAGGACCTAGTAAGTGTATTTAACTGTATAACTTGGCTAAGCGCTAATTATCCAGAACGATAACGAAAAGTCGAAGCTCGAATTCGAGATGGATACGGAGAGTGGAAAAAGATATATTGCAGTTGTGATTGAATTTGGATCTCGCGGAGCTGCGGAGTGGGCCCGGGATCGGTATGTCCTGGGCACGGTTGCAGAACGGAGCTTGGGATCGACGGAGCAGAATCAGGCTTCGGTAGGACGCCCAAGACCTGTGTCGACAGACTGTTCAGGCCGGAACATGAGTCCAAGGACTCAAGGCAAGGATCTTCCGGTTAAGCTCTTGCGCTTAATAGTATGGAAAAGCTCGACGATGCCCCGTACCGCAAGCGTATCCTCATCTGATATTCTGTTGGAGGCGGGGTAGATTTATCGAACCCACCCGCTGCGCTCAACCTAACCCTGGTAGTGTCTTCTGGGGAAGCCGTACCGGGGGGCCGGCGACATAGGATGTGACAACTTGGAATGCTGCAGCATGTGGGCTGTATTGGTACACCTACCCCTGTCACGGAGTAAGTAGATCACTGCGCTCCTCGGAAAAGGGTCGGTTTCCCTCAAGGCTGGTGGGAAAAGGGTCGGTTTCCCGCAAGGTTAGTGGGGATTTAACGTTCAGGGATCTTTGCAGGCTAAGGTTCTTGGCAAAAGCCACTGCCTCTGAACAGTCCTTTGAAAATGTTCGGGCTAGTTAATGTTGTGCAACGCACAGCAAGGGAAGAGATAATTACAAACTTTGTTCCCGGTGTCATGATGACGTCTTCCATTGGTAGTTCCCTGGCTGTTCGGAATTTTATCATCTGGCTTCTGTGAGACTCGAAGTCGGAGCTCTCGTATGAGAACCGGCCCGGGGGCTGAGCCTCTAATAGTGCGTTTTGCGCAATTATGCTCTCCGGAGAAACTCGCAGCACATCATGGATTTTCTCAGACTCGAACCCTAGTTCGAGAAGCAGAGTAGCAATTTCGTGGATAGCTCTAGGATTTTCCTTGTGGACCAGGTTTTCTCGAAGAATGCAGTCATTCTTTTTACGCTTTGGAGGAATATCTGTCCATTTCCGCATCGCGATCATCCAGCCCTGACGGATCCCAAGATCTAACCTGTCCGTCTCGCCTCCTGGAACCAGTGAAATTACAGAATCGGATTCTTGGATTTTAACATAGCCGGGCTCCTGATTTACCCCCGTGTAGATTCGCGAAAAGGCAGAGTTTAGTCTTTCCCCTGGAAAACGACGTATCAAGCTCGACAGACATCCCAGTGGGCCTTCCAGACAGTTGAGGTCCTCGAAAAAGGTAGATAATGAGGGATCTGGATGGAAAAGGGCGACCTCAGCCGGAAGCTTCTCGACGCATTCGATGCTAAGCTGGCCGAGGCCTAGAATTAAGCTTTAGGATAGACGTCTCGTCTGGTATAGATAAGAAATTGGACTGCAGTTAAGATTTTAAACGACGAATTAATCTGGAAATCTGTTTGTCAGGGTATTGATTTTAATACCTTTAACTGCGGCTAAATAAGCCGGCCTTTTATTCTAAGGAAAATGCAATGCGATGATAGTTGTAATGCAGAATTTACTGTCGTTGTATCCGGAAACGGCGTCCTCCCTAATTAGCGAGGCAACTGTAACGAGGCACTACTGAGGTTAAGGTTCAGCAGGTAGGCCCGAATCTCTGCTTGCTTCTCCTAGGCTCGCTTAATTATTAGATATATTAAATTCTACCGCGTTGCGTTATTCTGCCGTAGTTTAAATTTCTTAGAGGATTCCTTTGAGAAGATAAAGTCCTTAGAGTTATTATACTCTTAAACGATATTCCTAAAAACCTCGCTACGTTATAATAAGGCTCTAATAAATTTAATAATATTATAAAGCTTTTTAATTAATCCTTTACGCCGCTAATACTCGAAACCCTCTTCGTACTAATTAAGAGTATTATAAAAGTTAGACTAAATCTCAAAAGCATCGCTATCCCCGCCGAAAAGGAAGGCCTTTGCAATTAGATTTAAGATATAACCGAAGTATCGGATCCGCCGTACCTTAACATTGTCGTTATCTATCTAGGGCATAAACCGAGGAAAGAAAGACCGTAAATAAGCGTCGTTATTTGAAGTATTATTATAGACCGCTACCCTAAGTCTCGAATCGATTCCCCAATCCTTGATAACTTACTCGAGGGTATTGGTAATATTCTCGCCGGCGTGGGTGCCTAATTGGCGTCGGAAGCCGATCAGACGGTTCTGCTGACGATATTCCCGGTCGAGGAAGTGCGCGAAGATTGCAATAAATGCCAGGCGGTTTGGAGAGGTCCAGAGGTCAAAGCTGATATGAATTGATGTCTGGGCACTATTTAATTCCTTCTAGGAGGGTCGGCACCTGCAATTTTTGGCCACCAGTATCTCGCACTAACCAACTTCCGGGTTTTTTGCCGGCCTGGGTGTGCCGTCAGTAGCCTTCCATGGACTTCGGCTATCACTCGCGTTCGCAGTGTAGCCTCGTCGGGAACGATCAACCGTCCCCCGCACAGAACGAAACGGTCATCCTGCATGCTGAACTCCGAAGGAATCTCCTCGTTTCTTGCTTTCTCTCTATACTCCTCCAGAGCCTCATTACTCCTGTTTGCAGCTAAGAGCTCATCCATCAGCTGAAATCCACTGCCTTCGGGAGGCGCCGTGTCTTCGCCCAACGCTGCCAAAGTCAACAATGGAACTTCTACGTCTTCTACATCAATGACCGAGATCAAGCCCAGTGCCTCATCGTCTCTCTGACCCGTCTCTCTGACCCGTCTGCCACTGACTGAGCTGTGATGTGGAAGTTATAACCTGAGAGCTCCTCGGCCCATGCCGCCTGTCTGATGTTCAGGATTCTCTTGGTACTGAAGTACTTCAACGCCTCGTGGTCGGATATAACAAGAAAGGGGTCTTTGTGCTGCAAACCCCTCAGTTCCGCCGACCAGAACTGAATCGCCTTGACGACGGCCATCAGCTCCTTGTCGTGAATGTGGTAGTTATGCTCCGCGCCCCTCAGGGTCTGCGACCAATACCCCACTGGATGCCAATCTTGGTCCTTCTCCTGGAATTGAGAGAGTACACCCGCCATCACTCCCTGCGACGAGTCGGTCTCCAGTCTCGTCGGCTTGTGGTGGGAGAAGTGCTTCAACACCGGAGTGCTCAGCATCCGGCGCTTAAGCTCTTCGAAGGCTGCCTCGCAATCGGGCGACCAATCCCACTCAGTGTCTTTTCTGGTCAACAGCGTCAATGGACGGGCGATTCGTCCATATTCTCTAACAAAACGGCGGTAGAAGTTGCAAAACCCAAGGAAAGACTGCACTCCCTTCACGTTGGTAGGCCTCTCCCAGTTTCGCACCGCCTCGATCTTCTTTGGGTTCACCTTGATCCCAGAAGTTGTGATCACGAACCCCAAGTACTCCGTGCTTGTGGTGTGAAACTTGAACTTCTTCTTGTCGGGTGCCTTGGTACAGTTCTTGCTGAGATGGCCCTTCTCACCGCAGAGGAAGCATTCTCCGGCCTCGTAGCGCTTACGCACCTCTTCCTTGGAAAGCTTCTGGTCGGCCTTGGGACCACGGCTCCCTGCAGAAGGCAACACAGTCTTGGCCTTGTTGCGTTCTTCGTTCTCTCGGGTCAGCTTCTGGTTCTGACTGGCGAGGAAAGTAGACGCCTCGCGAGCCTCGTGAATGCTGTCGCGCATGTCGGACATCTCGGCTTTAGCCCTGGCAAGGCGGTCCTCGACCTTCTGCAGGTTGTCCTCGAGTTCCGCAACCCGGATATCACAATGCTTAACTTCATCCTGCAAATTGTTGATTTCCTCGTCCTTAGACGCCAACGCATCTTTCAAAGCCTCGACGCGCTCATCGGCTGTCTCATCTTGGACGGCCTCCTTGAGGTACAACGCGGGGACCCAGTCGTGGATGATCTGAACGTTACGGTCAAGCGAGGTCAAGTGGTGGTACAGCTCCCGGATTTGTTCGCTCATGACACAGGCCATCAGAGTACGCAGCTTGAATTCCTGCCACATCTGGTGAGGGCGTTCCTTGACCAACTCGATCCACTTGTCCTCGTGGAGCACACCCTTGAATCCAATCGGGGTCTCATCCTTGTCGTGCTCGCGGATAGCTTGGAACGGAATGCTCGGACCCTCGTGGGAGGCATATTGCTCAGCGAGGGATAGGAGTCGCTCGGTCTGGTCGGAAAGGACGGTATCGTAGGAGGTGTGATACCGAAGATCGTCGAGTCGCTTGGAGATCTCACGACGGAACACCGCGTAGGAGACCTCGGCGGCGGGTATGTCTTGTTCATTGCCGGCGGCGTCGACCACGATCGCGCCCCAGGCGGCAGTGTCTTCTTGGTGTGGGCTACTGAGGATCGCCTCAGAGGCACGGGCAGCAGCCTTGCTGACCGCGGTATCTAGCTTCTTGTTCTTCGGGATGTGCCACTGGAACGCGTCCACTGAGAACCGGACTTCCTTCCGGGACTGCTCGCGATCCTTGTCCGTAGTACTGGTGGCTCTGCCTCTGCCACTCGCGGCATCGGTCACATCAGCCGGGGGGTGAGCCATGGCGAAATCGGCTTGACTTGATTCGCTTCGCTTCGTTCGGGATGCTGCAGGTGATCGCCACCGCGCAAGGTCTAGCCTGTCTTGGCTGTCGGCGCAACCCGTTGATTGGCGCGCGTTCGATTTGTTGTCTTTCTTCTTGGGATATTCAAACCTTCCCAGGCTGTGTGCTCGTTTCTTGCCGTCGACCGTGTGAATTCCCTACTGCATTTAGGGCAGGTCGCCTTCGTCGTTTGTCCCGACTTTTCACGTTGGTGCCGGTTGCTAAAGGTAGAAAACGAGCGGCCATTGCATCCATGCTCCCAACACTGCGGTATCCGCGGGCTGAGCACCGCTCGTGCCTGTCCGCTGGTATCTGGATGCCTCGTCAATGGAACTGGAAACTTTCCCAGGCTTGGGCCACCCATAACCGGCGTGTTGCTGAATTGAGCGTTAGTAGGCAAGCCAGACGCTTCTCGAGAAGGCATTAGATACATATACGGTGGGCTCGGGGCAGACAAAAGTTGGTAGGTATAGTTCGGCATATGCTGTTGATAGCTCGTCTGAGTCTGATCCAGAAAAGACGACCAAAATGGCGGAGAATAATGCTGTAACGGAGGTTCGGCTACCAATTGTAATCCTCGAAAATCCGTTGTAAGCTGCATGGAAATCCTGCTTCCATCTGCTAAATGGTGTTATTGACTTGGCAAACCCTGTATCATGGCCGCAGGGAAACCGGCCAGTAATTTAGCCGCCAAAACGGGCTCTGCTAAACAAGGCGTACCCTTAACAGGTTACGACCCACAGGAGCCTGTATTGCCACGATCAGGTTACACAAACCTCTGGCGTTTTTACCTGGGAAGTACCACTTGACCATTCAGAAGCTCCATGAGAAGTATGGGCCAGTTGTGCGCATCGGCCCAAACCTACTTGATCTGGATTATCCTGAGTTATCCAAGACCTTGTATGGTACAGATGGGAAATGGCGCAAGGTGAGCTTTACTGGCGTCTACAATTCGAGAGATACGCTGTCAGATTACTGACATAACCACGGCACGTGAGTCAGCATGTTACCAATGGTGTGTTACAGTCGCGTTCAAAACCAGCTTCTGGTTCTGAGCCTTTGAGTTGGCTAAGCGCGTTGGCCAGTGCGCGCTGATGGAAGGTTCTGGTGTTGGAATGGTCGAGGTCCATGCCAAGGCTCGGCCCGTGGGAGCACGCTCCAATTGTCTGCTGTCTTGGCTCAAGCCAGAAATGGCTCCCCGGATTTACTCTGCTAAGAAACTTGGGGCGTAGGAATAGAATCCTCCGAGGCGCCGTTTCCAGCTCCAGCAAAAGAAGAATTCAACGCAAAGCAGCAAGGATTCTGGATATGATTGTAATCTGCCATTGCCAGGTAGCCTTGCAAAGCCAAGCTCCCGGTTTCCTTGCAAGGAGTCCAGGCGCCAAAAGTGACTCTCAGAGCTGCTTCATCTGGAAGCGTGGGATGGTCTCCTTTGCTGGAACCAGAAACAGCTTTGCCATTTTGACATAGGCAACATAAGAAATCGCTGCTACTGAAGCCATAAATGGCTTTTAATTTTAATGTAATCAAGAACGCTGCCTACAGGCAAAGGCCGTTTCTGGCTTTTCGTATGACCAGAAAATGTGATCTTCCATACAGTGCTCGATCAAGTAAAACTTATTACAGGGAACCAATGTCTGTGCTCAGTTTCTGAGTTAGTCTTAATCAGGCAAGTCTTCTCCCGTTCCTGCATCGGGATCACCGAAAACTTGGGTTGTTCCTAACCCTAAGCGGAATATTTGTTAGTGCACCCAGGGTTATTCTTTAGCAACTTCCACCAAAACCCCCCTGCAGCACCAACAACAATTACCGTGGAATAGGTGTACGCCCCAGCCATGCAGCCTGGATTCATTCATTGCTCACCATGCTCAGGGCCTTGCTTACCGTGCTCAGGGCCTGCTCACCGTGCTCGGGGTTTGCTCACCGTGCTCGGGGTTTGCTCACCGTGCTCAGGACCTTGCTCACCATGCTCAGGGTCTTGCTCACCGTGCTCAGGGCCTGCTCAGGCTCTTGTTCCCCCTGCTCAGGAGATCTCCACTTCTGCTCAGGTTAAAGCGGCGACTGCTCAGGTCCCAGAACGGAAATGGAAATCGTCCATATCCAGATTCCGATATTGTTCAGGCTGTAACCGCTAATAACTGCATTAGCTTCCTTGTTAAAGATAGATGGAAACATGTATTCCATTACTTCGAAAGTTATCATAAAGCTAAATCTGGTTTTACAGAATTCTGTTTCCACTACAGTAAGTGGGTAACCGCCAAAAGGGATTAGGAGAACTACTGTTAAGATTACATCAGCAATGGCAATGTACCTTTCTAGTGCGACCTAGTAATATTCCGTAATACTATTATATATGCCGGACACTGTCTCTATTATCTCGGGAATGAAGGTCTACTAACGGACAAGCGAATAAAGCAGTTTCTAAAACGATATAATTAGCAGTAATATATCTGGGAATATATTACGGCTTATATTTAAAGCTTCGCTACCGAGGATCCTATTCTATATTTATATTTCCTATACGATACGAAATTTTAATCGGAGTTAGACTTCTAGCACTATATATACGACGCCTATCGGAGTAGCAAACCTCGCGCTGGAATTTTACTAGGCGAGAGCTAGGTTAATAGGATTAGAACTTCTGTTATTTTAAGAAGAAAGCAGTTACGCCCCTAGTTAAAAGAAGATTAGGTATACGAATAACTAGATAAGAAACGAACTACTAAACGTCGTTCTTCCCAATTAATTAACTATATATTTATTAATACTTTAGTAGCCGACTTTAGTTAATTCAACGTAACTAAGACGCTAACTGTATTTAGTATATACTCTTTATATTATAGCACTTAATATAGTAGTACCTTAGATAATAACTATTCTAATTTAAATACCCTGCTTTTATCCTTACCCGATAATATATTTATAGATTTTAATTACTAATCTTTACTTAATTTCGATAGTTTACGTTCGTTTATCAATAACGATAATTCAGTTAACCCGAATATACGGATAGAACATAACCCGACGTTTATAGGTAGCTCTATTATATATACTTCTATATATATAATTACCGTAAAATCTATTATAAATACTATATTATAGTACTTTCGAAAACTACTAATTAATAATATAGTATAATTTAATAAAAAAAAACTATTAATTATTTATAATAATAATTATAAAGTAAAAAAGTTAATTATAAAAGGTAAAATCGGGAAAAGAATATAGTATAAAGTAAAATAAGTAAAATACCCGGAAAGTAATAATAGTTAGGTAAAAAACGAGAATATTAATTTCGGAGTTATTATTTAATTTAGATCCGAACCCGTCTAAGAACTATTCGAATTTAAGAAATTAATTACACGACGAAAGACTAAAGGGTACATCGAGTATAAGGCTAAGTAGTAAGGGTAGCCGGCTATTAAAAATATCTAGGTAGAAAAAGGCGACCTTAGCCGGAAGCTTATCGACATATTCGATACTAAGCTGGCCGAAATTTAAAATTAAGCTTTAAGATAAACGTCTCGTTTAGTATATAAATAAGAAATTAGATTACGGTTAAAGATTTTAAATAACAAATTAATTTAAAAATCTATTTATTAGGATATTAATCTTAATATCCTTAATTATAACTAAATAGGCCGGCCCTTTATTTATCCTTAGTTATAAATAATAATTCTTCGAAGACTATATATAGGTAATGTTAAAATACAGCTTTTGTTTGTGGATTTTACAGTGTATCTGAGCCCTGTAGAATACAGGGCCTCAGAGGCAATATAATGGCTTGGATCAGCAGTGCTTAGGCACCACGGTTGCCGGAACGGAACTCGGCTCCCTGAAGTAATCCGAAGTCCCGGAAAGCCGAACGCTAAGACCAGTGCCCTGCAACGGTCAAACGGTAGCGTAACGTGGCCTGTAACCTTATTTTGGTTAGCGT